>SEYY01023521.1:42500-59567 GCA_009176605.1 Armadillidium nasatum
GACCAAGAATGTTAATGTTATTTACAGGTGAGACGGGAGAGCCATCGAAGAGGATAGGAAAGTTAGGAGGTGTTTTTGAGAGGGAGATGTAAAGAAGTTGAGTTTTTAAAGAGTTGAATTTCACAAGGTTGCTATGTCCCCACCGGGAAATTCCATCCAGATCGGCAAGAATAGAATCGGAAAGTTGAAGACGAGAAGCGAGTCTAGAAGCAAAAGAGGGAGCAGATTTGAAATGAGTAGAAGAATGTAGAGTTGAATCATCAGCATAAGAGTGAACAGAGTTAGAAGTGCAGTGGAGAAGATCGTTGATGAAAATTAAGAATAAGGTTGGAGATAAAACAGAACCCTGAGGAACACCACAGTTGACAGAAAAGGAAGAAGAGGTCGCTTCATCTACAACTGCCAAAATGGAACGATCTGAGAGAAAACTAGACCAGAGTAAGCAAACAGAAGGAGGAAACCCAAAGGAAGGGAGCTTAGAGAGCAGTGACGCATGCCCTACCCGGTCGAAAGCCTTGGATATGTCAAGCGCCACCACACAAGACTCCCCAAAGTCCCTAAGGGCAGAAGACCATAGATCAGTAAGATAGGAAAGTATGTCACCAGTTGACCTCGAGCGACGAAAGCCATACTGGTGATCAGAGAGAAGAGAATGAGACTCCAAATGATCCAGGAAATGAGAGTTGAGGAGAGTTTCAAAAATTTTAGATAGAACACAAGTGAGAGCTATAGGTCGATAGTTAGAAGGGTCAGAACGGCTACCTTTTTTCGGGATCGGCTGAACCAACGCACGCTTCCAGCATAGAGGAAAAGTATTAGTATTAAGGCATAGAGAGTAGAGCTGAACGAGGACAGGGGCCAACTCGGAAGCACACTCCCTCAGAACACGAACCATGGATTTCCAGGAGAAAAAGATTTAGTTGAAGATGGAATGAATCTGCCCATCCCTTCAAGGATTACTGCCCCTACCTTTTCAGCAGAGACAGAAGCGTCCCCCGAGACAAAGCAAGATTCATTCCAATGATAGTTAGCAAAGAAGCGGCGCATGGTATGGAGGAGGTATGCGATGAAAGAGTTCAGAAGAGCAGTGTCTATTGTAATAGCGATAGTAAAGACAGAGTGACGCAACAATTCGACGGGCAGAAAGGGATTGAAGAGAGTTAGTAAGAGCAGGAGAGTTGATGAGACGAAATGCCCTAGACTCCACCTTCTCTAGGAGAGCCATGTGTGTGGAACCACCCCAGATGTGCGAAGCGTACTCCATACAGGGTCGAGCACCACCCCTATACAGAACAAGCAACTGGGGAGGCATGCAAGTAATTCTGAAGGTGCCTCAGAACACTCACCCTCTTAGAAGCTTGTTTAGAAAGAGAAGTAATGTGATCTTTACAAGAAAGATCACGAGAAAAAGAAACACCAAGAATATTAAGAACAGATGAAGGCTTGAGTTGTGTGTTTTCGAAGAAGATATCATAGTTGTGTGGAAGATCGTGTCGAGTGAAGAGATGAAGGAATTGAATTTTTGAGGCAGTGAAAACAACCATGTTTTCTCAGCCCCAATTTGAAATAAGTGAAAGATCAGAGGTTAGTTGCTCCAAGGCTACCCTTCTCGAGTCTATCAATTGCTGTTAGGTGGGACGTTTTTGAAACTGGAAGGAACAATTAAGCGTGGAGTCATCAGCATAGGAGTTGATAGTAGATGAGGTAATAGAGAGAAAGTCATTAATAAATAGTAGAAAAAGTGTTTGGGATAGGACAGAACCCTGAGGAACACCACTATTAATAGATTTAAAGGAAGAACAATGGCCCTCTACAACATCTGCTATAGAACGACCGGAAAGGAAATTAGTGAGATGATCACAGAGAGAAAGATAGATACCAATAGAGATAAGTTTAGAAATCAAAGCTTTGTGCCAGACTCTATCGAAGGCTTTCGATATGTCCAGCGCGACAGCAAAAGATTCACCGAAATACCGAAGAGCGGAGGACCAAGAGTCAGAGAAAAGGGAAAGAAGATCACCCGTAGAACGTTTCTTACGAAAGCCATACTTGCGATCAGAGATAAGATTAGAAGAATTGAGATGTTTCCAAATCTTCCTGTTAAGGATAGATTCGAAAACTTTAGAGAGAGCGGAGGTCAAAGAAATAGTATGGTAGTTGGAGGGTTGAGAGGGGTCCACCTTCTTCGGCACAGGCTGAATGAGCGCACGTTTCCAGTAAGAAGGGAAGGTTGAAGTAGAGAGACATAGACGAAATAGAGTACTGAGGCACGATGCAAGTTCGGAAGCTCAAATTTTGAGAGCCACAGTAAGGAATACCATTGGGATCTTACGCCTTCTTAGTATTTAAGCTCAGAGAGAGCAGAAATGACATCTTTAGAAGAAATTCTAATTTTAGGCATAATTGAATTAGAGGGGGTTGAAGGAGGAGGAATAGCTCCGGAATCGTCTAAGGTTGATTTAGGGGCAAAAGTTTGAGCAAAGAGTTCAGCTTTAGAAGAAGGTAAAACAGCAGTTGATATTAAAGTAGGGAAATATTAAGAAGCCAAGTTAGAGTTGACATTTTTTGCAAAATGCCAGAAAGAACGTGAAGAAGAGGAACAAGAAAGATTATTGCATTTTCTACGGATAAATAAGTTTTTAGTGTTACGAAAGATAGATTTTGCACGATTCCGGGATGAAATATAAGTAGCATGAGTTTCTGGAGTTTGAAGACGACGGTGTTCCCTGAAGGCAACATCCATGCGGTGGATAGCACGAGAGCAATTAGAGTTAAACAAAGATTTGTTAGGTTTAGTAGAAGGGAAAGAAAATAGAATGTAGGCCTTCATGCTAGAGAGAATCACCTCGGTAACGCGTTTTGCATACTCCGCGGGACCCCTCCCATGGAAGAAATAATCATTCCACGGGAAATCGAAGAATTACGACTGCAAGTCCGACCAGCTTTCGGCACCGAAATGCCACAACTGTTCCTTTTCAATAGAAGGGGGTCTTTCCTGCGGAAGACTTGAAGAGATAGAAAAGGAAACGGAGATTAGAAGGTGATCGGAGGAACCCAGAGGAGGAAAGAGTTTAACAGTATAAGGAGAAGGATTAGAAGTTAGGAAAAGGTCTAGAATGTTGGATTAATCTCCAAGACGATCAGGGATAAGAATAGGAAGCTGCACCAACTGCTCATCTTTTCCCTTGTTCATAATTCAGAATTTTCCTCTATTCAGAAATTTGACATAATTTTCCTTTGTTCAGAAACTTGACTTATATACTGTATTTCCCTTAGGTAACAAAGGAAAATAAATTTCCTTAATTTGGAAAATTTTCCTATTATCTTAACTCATATGTCTATTGGAATAACTGACATAATTCCATATTCCAAATTACTACTTTATAGTATACCTGTAATCAGTTATTCTATACTTGTAATCAGAGTCATTCAGTACCTGAAATTAAATTCTCATTCAGTCATCCTGTACCTGAAATTCCTAAATTCCTCTCCAATCCTACTGGAGTAAATTCCTAAATTTTTTTCCAATCTTGCCCAGCAAGAGCATCATTTTTCCTAAAATTATAGAACATCCTACTGTTCTTTCCTTTTATTCAATTCCAAAACCTTACCATTCCTAATTTTTTTCCAAAATTTGGAAATATATCCTTATATACTAATAATTCTGACAATTTATTAAATTTATAAGCCACCCTTACTCTTCAGCAATTTATTATTTCTCAAAATTGTTGTATTTACAAATAGACTCAATTTTATGTCAATAGAAATAAAGTTATAACCTAATTGTTTAAAAATATTTTTCTTTTAAATTATAAGGGCTATATATTGGCTTATACTGACTCACTTTCACCTTACTTTCTCCTTATTTCTGAGTAACAGAATTACAATTCTTTCTCATTTCAGAAACAACAGAATTATAATTCTTCCTCATTTCAGAAATAACAGAAATATATTCCTATATAATATATATATATATATATATATATATATATATATATATATATATTATATATATATATATATATATATATATATATATATATATATATATATATATATATATATATATATATATATATATATATATATATATATATATATATATATATATATATATATATATATATATATATATATATATATATATATATATATATATATACTTTTATTACCCCTTATTGAAACAAACAACGAATATTTGACACTGTTTATTCTTAGATTTATAAACGTGAGATGTTAAATTAATGCTATTCTTCACAAATTTTTATTTTCTTATTTGATTGAGCTTTCGTGCTTTGTTTACAAGTCACTTCTTCAGAATGGATAGTTTTCTTCAGTGTTGCTGGAAGTTAGGATCGTCTGGCAACACCGGGATGTTGAAGTGGCAACCTTGGTAAATTTTTAAGGGTTTTCTTCAAGCCTATGGATTTATTTAAGTATATATTTATGGTATTGTCTATTGTAGGTTCTCCTTTTATTAGGTTCATGTTATTTGTATTTTTTATGAGGAATGATTCAGTTATTTTTCTGGTATTTGTATTATGTATTGTTTTTATTAGCTGTGTGTCTTTTAGATTTGGTATGTGGTTATGAGTTCTTCGATGATTAGTAAGTGAGGAGTGTATGTTGTCATTTTTTTTTTTAAATCTATTGAATGTTGATATATTCTTCTTTTTAGGTCAGTTGTTTCGCCTATGTAAATACTATTGCAGTTGTTGCAAGGAATTTTGTAAATTCCTGTGTTGTGGTCTGGTTTATTTATGTGTGGTTTTAGTGTGTGTTTTAAGGTTATTGAATTAGATTTTACAGTATATATTTCTGGAGGTAAACTATTTTTTATTTCGTGAGGGTGAATATTTGGTAAGGGTAATATGTTTGTAGGTTTTAACTTATGAGATTGTGTTTTATAGTATTTATTTCTTGCCTTTTTGAGACTTGTTCTTATAATGTTATTTGGGTAATGGAGTTTTTTGAAAATGTTTGTTATATATTCTATTTCGTTTTTTAAGTTTGTGGGGTCGCATATTTTGTGTGCACGTAAAAATTGGTTGCTAAGAACGGCTTTTTTGGTAGAAATGTTATGGTATGAAAGCCAGTGAATATATGAGGGATTTGCTGTGGGTTTTCTATAAATATTGAAAGATGGGATTGATGTAGACCAAGAGATGAGAATATCTAAAAACGGGATGCTGTTGTTTTGAGGAAATTCAACTGTGAATTTTATGTTGTTGTTTATATTATTAATAAATTCTGAAACTGTGTTAATATTTATATCCTTAGGTATTAGGGAAAAAACGTCGTCCACGTAACGGAACCATTTCAAGTTTGGGAATTTTGGAAAAATGTAATAATATTCTATTAGTTCCATGAAGATGTTGCTGATAATGGGGGAGAGGGGATATAAATATTAACACAGTTTCAGAATTTATTAATAATATACACAACAACATAAAATTCACAGTTGAATTTCCTCAAAACAACAGCATCCCGTTTTTAGATATTCTCATCTCTTGGTCTACATCAATCCCATCTTTCAATATTTATAGAAAACCCACAGCAAATCCCTCATATATTCACTGGCTTTCATACCATAACATTTCTACCAAAAAAGCCGTTCTTAGCAACCAATTTTTACGTGCACACAAAATATGCGACCCCACAAATTTAAAAAACGAAATAGAATATATAACAAACATTTTCAAAAAACTCCATTACCCAAATAACATTATAAGAACAAGTCTCAAAAAGGCAAGAAATAAATACTATAAAACACAATCTCATAAGTTAAAACCTACAAACATATTACCCTTACCAAATATTCACCCTCACGAAATAAAAAATAGTTTACCTCCAGAAATATATACTGTAAAATCTAATTCAATAACCTTAAAACACACACTAAAACCACACATAAATAAACCAGACCACAAACACAGGAATTTACAAAATTCCTTGCAACAACTGCAATAGTATTTACATAGGCGAAACAACTGACCTAAAAAGAAGAATATATCAACATTCAATAGATTTAAAAAATGACAACATACACTCCTCACTTACTAATCATCGAAGAACTCATAACCACATACCAAATCTAAAAGACACACAGCTAATAAAAACAATACATAATACAAATACCAGAAAAATAACTGAATCATTCCTCATAAAAAATACAAATAACATGAACCTAATAAAAGGAGAACCTACAATAGACAATACCATAAATATATACTTAAATAAATCCATAGGCTTGAAGAAAACCCTTAAAAATTTACCAAGGTTGCCACTTCAACATCCCGGTGTTGCCAGACGATCCTAACTTCCAGCAACACTGAAGAAAACTATCCATTCTGAAGAAGTGACTTGTAAACAAAGCACGAAAGCTCAATCAAATAAGTAAAAATAAAAATTTGTGAAGAATAGCATTAATTTAACATCTCACGTTTATAAATCTAAGAATAAACAGTGTCAAATATTCGTTGTTTGCTTCAATAAGGGGTAATAAAAGAATAAATCAAAATTTACGGTTTTTTATTAGTAAATTATAAAGGATATATATATATATATATATATATATATATATATATATATATATATATATATATATATATATATATATATATATATATATATATATATATATATATATATATATATATATATATATATATATATATATATATATATATATATATATATATATATATATATATATATTCCAAACCCATACCGACAACGATTGTCAAATTTTGTCATTTAGAATTCCAATCTCACCATGAGAATATTAAATTAATTTCCAATTTCCTTATCACTTCCATTAAGTGAAACTTTTTCTTAAATAACCTTTAAATTTGCCTATTTTTCAAATTTACTACCTATTTTAATATTTAATAGGTAATTTCATTAAATCTTTTTCTAGCACTAGAAAGGATTCAAAAATCCTAAAAGGATCATATTCTCTCAAAATTAGTACCAACACTAATTCCATTCTTAGCATTCCTTGCACAAGTTGCTAAATCATATTTCAAACTCATTCATATTTCAGAGTCATATCAATCTTTGTTATATATCCCAAGTCATTCCTGTGCATGTGGCTTATATACATTTTTTTTCTATTCCAATTAGAGAGACTTATAAAACTTTCTACCAATCCTAATTCCTGGTCTAATCCTAATTCCAAAACCAAAAACCTGGTTACTTGAAACTTAAATCCTACTAAATTCCTGAAAAATCCTTATAAAATTTCCAATTCCTATTCATTCCTAATTTGAATGAATTCCAATCTAACTACTTCGATTTTTCAATTAAAATTCCATTCAAAATTTGGTAAACTAGAATTTTACCTAATTTATTTTTAAAACGCATTCCTAAATTGGACTAATTCCAATTCCAATTTCAATTCCAATTCCAATTCTATAAATTTCATAAATTCCATAAATTCCAATTTCATTTCAAAACCCATTTATAAATTTTTTTAAATTTTTTTTTACTGAAAGTTAAAACTCCAATTCCTAAATTGTTCTTAAAAACATTCCTTAAAATTGGATTCATCCAAAATCTAAACTCTTTTATAAAATAAATCCTCACAGGATCTAATCACCTGTTCATCTAATCACATGATGTCCTAATCCTACTTTCTTCAAATGTTTTAATTCTCTTCCAAATTGAGAATTCCATTCCCAGAATTCTATAACTCTAATATCTGAATTTCTTATACTTCATAAATTTTTTATATCAATTATACAATTCAAATTTCTTTCTCCTCATTGAGATATTGTTAGTCTTTGTTAGTCATTCAATTTAAATATTCAATTTAAACTTTCAATTTAAATTTTCAATTTAAATCCTAATTTGAAATCCGATTTTATCAAATATTCCTATTCCTAAAATCAAATATACTACTACTACCATCACTTCTATAAAATTTTAAATATATTCTTATTTTCATATAAAGGGTGGTTAAATTTTAATGGCCGATGTTGATTTTGAATAAAACACAAATTACTTAGGAATTTATTGTCATTTCTTTTTATTATGATAATATGGTATGGTTCAATTATGTATGGAACAAAATATCGGCCAAATGGCCGCCGCGACCTCGGCGGCACACCTCCATCCGATGGTCCAAATTTTCGATGACGCTGAGGCATAATTGGGGTTCTATGCCGTTAATGTGCCGAATTATCTCATCCTTTAGCTCTTGAATTGTTGCTGGCTTATCGACGTACACCTTTTCTTTCAAATAACCCCAAAGAAAGAAGTCCAACGGTGTCAAATCACATGATCTTGGCGGCCAATTGACATCGCCACCACGTGAGATAACACGGCCATTGAATTTGTCGCGCAAAATAGCCATTGTTTCGTTAGCTGTGTGGCAAGTGGCACCGTCCTGTTGAAACCACATATCGTCCACATCCATACCTTCCAATTCGTGCCATAAAAAGTTCGTTATCATCTCACGATAGCGAACACCATTCACAGTAACTGCCTGACCGGCCTCATTTTGGAAAAAATACGGCCCGATGATGCCGCCAGCCCATAAACCACACCAAACAGTCACTCTTTGTGGGTGCATTGGTTTTTCGACAATCACTCTTGGATTAGCATTCGCCCAAATGCGGCAATTCTGCTTATTGACGAATCCACTGAGGTGAAAATGTGCCTCATCACTGAAGATGATTTTCCTCGAAAATTGATCATCCACTGTTGCCATTTCTTGCCACCATTCTGACCATTGACGACGTTTTGTATGGTCAAGAGGCTTTAGTTCTTGAGTCAATTGCACCTTGTAAGCGTTTAAATGCAAGTCTTTATGCATAATGTTCATCAACGACGAGCGTGAGAGGTGCAATTGTTGGGCACGACGACGAGTTGAAGTGGATGGCTCCTCAGCCACACTATCGCGAACAGCAGCAATATTTTCTGCAGTACGAGCTGTACGAGCATGCACTGGTCTTTTCAAATCTCCTACAGACCCGGTTTGCTCAAATTTTTTCACGATTTTTCCGATTGTACGCACATTTGGACGATTAAATTGACCAAAAAAATCACGAAGTGCACGATATGCATTTTGATTTGAACGCCCATTTTCATAATAAGCCTGAATAACTTTAACACGTTGCTCCATTGTGTATCTTTCCATGGTTCAAATTGAGTAAGTCTGAAATTGAAAAAAGTCAAATGAAATGCAGTAAAAAACTTGACGTTTAGGTGTGGTTCACATTCAACATCGGCCCATACAATTTAACCACCCTATATATATTCTTATAATATATATATATATAATATATATATATATATATATATATATATATATATATATATATATATATATATATTTTATAATTAATATAATTATATAACCAACCATAAGGTTATTCATATAATTTCTTTTATATTATCCCCTATTTTCGTTTCAAATGAAAAACACTCAATTCTTAAATTCCTAATTCCGTAATTTTTCTTTCTACACGAGAGAAGGAAAATTTTACAACTACTCAATCGAAATTGATATATATATATATATATATATATATATATATATATATATATATATATATATATATATATATATATATATATATATATATATATATATATATATATATATATATATATATATATATATATATATATATATATATATATATATATATATATATATATATATATATATATATATATATATATATATATATATATATATATATATATATATATATATATATATATATATATATATATATATATATATATATATATATATATATATATATATATATATATATATATATATATATATATATATATATATATATATATATATATATATATATATATATATATATATATATATATATATATATATATATATATATATATATATATATATATATATATATATATATATATATATATATATATATATATATATATATATATATATATATCCTCTCCTTTCCTACCAAAATAATCATTTAATTACCACCTGTTTCCTCAAAATAGGAACTATTCCTAATCACTCCAAAACCCAAAACTTAAAAATTTTTGAAATAAAATTTCATTTTTCCGAAATTTTCCATTCCACCTACTTATTGTATTTTCCATTATTCTATTATCTTTTATTTAGTATCCTAATATCCTAAATACCTAAATATCCTAAATATCCTAGTCATACTACTACCTTAACCATTAACCATTTCAACCGAAATTTTTCCTTAAAAATTTTATACACTACCTTAAATCTTGACGCAGCCTATAAAATCCTTTCTCCTAATTAACTCTATATATAGTTACATATGTAGCAAAACAAATATACAAATACCGGAATTCCACAGTTCAAATATAACTGTTTCCTAATAATTCCAATAATCCAATTTTCAAATTTTTTATCAATTTTATCAGCTATTTTCGCATATTTGATTGATAAAATATCTTTCTCACCTACTTAAATATCAAAGGAATTATTAAAATTATATTATTCATATTGTTGTCTATAATTCTTTAATCCTGTGAGAAGTCCAATTTCTCTATCTTGAAAAATCCTAATTCTCAAATCACAAACTTCTTTCCTAAAAATTTCTTTTAACAAACTGTTGTTTTAACTAAAATTTTAATCCAACCGTCATTGCGTCAAGAACTTACGGTCTTTGCGTTTTCAAATTACCGTCCTTACGTCATTAATTTACCGTCATTGCGTTAACAAATTATAAAAATTTTATAATTCTCTCGTTTGTAAATTTCCCATACCATTCAAAAACCATTCATAGTGTGTCCCATACACATCATTTACCACCATTTACAATTACTTACAATTGTTCTAGTAATTTTTTTTCAAGCCTAATTAATTTAATTAAACTGTCTCATAACTCCAAAATTGTTATAACTGCTATAACTCCTAAAATTTTCATTCCCTCATACCCAAACACTCACTCTAACAAACCTTCACCAATCAATCCAACCATCCCTTATTGTTTTTAATAAAACTTTTTCATAAAATTTTTTTTTAGAAAACAGGAAAATCCAGAATCATCTGTCTCAACTAACCATCTAACCAATTAATTCTTTTTCAATTTCAGAACTCCATTGCTACAATTTTGATTTCAATTTTAACATCATTTCTAAATTTTTAAATTTTTAATTTCATATTTCTTATATTATTACTTTCACTTACAATTTTAGCAAATTTTACATTACTTATTTCAATATTTAAAATTTTTGTAAAATTATTTTTATTTCACTATTTTTACCTTCAAATTTTATTTTAAAATTTTGTTTCAAATTTATTTTATCAATAAATTTCAATTTTACTTCATTTGCAATCAATATTATTTTTCATTGTAAAAATTACTTTATTTTATTTCAGTAACTACTAATCCTGATTTTACCGTTGAAAGCTTCAACTCTTTCAACTCTTTCATCTCTATACAACATCTCACTACTCACCTCATTGATGATGTCTGAGCCAAGACATTTCATTGTTATTGTTTTACTCCGAAAGTCCATTCCATCTGGAACATTCTTTCAACCTGGATAACTTCCCATTCCACCTGGACTTTCATATTTATAAGGGACTTTTGTATTTTTTGCGCCGAATAAATACTCATCGATCGTTCAAATTAATCTTTCGAGATAGAATATATGCACTTTATAGTTAATTAAATATTGTTAATTAATCAAATTGAGTGGGATATTATTTGTATCTTGAAATATTTTTATGTACTGTCGTATCTATAGCGTCAATACAATCTGCCCTTCGTTTTATAATTTTTTTCATTTATTTTTATAAATTTTATTTATGTTTTTGAATAATTTTTGTTAAAATTTTATTTTTTTCTTAATATTTTGGTTCAGTTCATTCATTCAATTTTATTTACATTTTACACTTTTAAAAATATTTTTATTATTTTCATGCAATAATTTTTTTCATTTTGCTTATATTTTTCTCTTATTATTTTATTGTGTATTATTTTTTTCCATTTTGCGTTTATTGTATTTTGCATTTCCTATTTTGCCTATTTTTTTTTTGTATTTGTTGGGCTCACCACCAAGGCGATGAGGGATACGGGTAGGGAGATGCACCAACTGCTCAAGGTTGTTCTGGATAGAAAATTGGAAGGCGAGTTCACCAGCTAGATCGTGAGAACTAGATGAAAGCCATTGGCGGTGGTGAACATTGAAATCACCTAATATGATGATTTCAGAGAAGGAGAAGAAGAAAGAATGTGTTCTATTTTGGAGTTAAGATAGTCTAAGAATTTTAAGTCTCTCTCTATATATATATATATATATATATATATATATATATATATATATATATATATATATATATATATATATATATATATATATATATATATATATATATATATATATATATATATATATATTGGGCCAAAAATTTAACTTTTTTGAAAACAACGAAATCTGATATTTCTTATCTGAAATTGTAATTATTTTAACAATAAACAATAAGCATATGATTTACTTACTATAACCATATTTTCATTTGTAGTTTTTTGAGGCATATTTAATAGAATTTATTATTAAAAATACAGTTTATACTATGAGCTAATGATTGGAACCTGATTTTCACAATTTTCTGGGCGGTATCCATAATAAAAGTAGTCAAATAAAAAAAAATATATCTGATTGGATAAAATGACTTACATTTTTACTAAAAATGAGTTAACAAAACCCAAACGGCTACAAAAAAGTTTTCAAATGCAGGCCTTTAATTAACCATTTTAAATTTTGGAAACGAATTAAAATCAAAAAAATTGAGTACAAATAGACCAAGTTACAGAGTGTACAGAGACTATAGAGACTATAGAGACTACAGGACTACAGATACTGTTGAAACGTAATGTAGACTCCATCAAGGTAGGTCCCACAGACTTTTTTTACATAAATATTATATGTTCTGTTTTTAGAGTATGGCTTTCACTGATTGAATATTATTTCAATCTATGCGGTTGTTTGTACACTTTGCTTTTCTGATCCAAATTTTCAAATTTCTATTTAGGGGACCCTTAACACGAAAAAAAAATTTGATTGTATCGACTCCAAAAACAAATATTTTAAAGAGTAATCCTTCCTTCATCTTTCACTCTTGTATGAGTAAAGGCTATGGCCTTGTTTTTTTTATATAGGGTGCTGAATCCCCCCCTGTATTTCAAATGACTTTTTTCACTAAATCCATCATAAAATACACAATACATATTTTTTTTTTTTTTTTTTTATGCAAAAAATTTGGAAACATATATAGCTTTCAAAAGAACGTTTGATGAAGCTGATACGGTGTGGTTTAGGCAGTTTGATTATGAGCGTAAACTCGTTTGAAATCTTGAAAAAACATTTTTTTCAAAATTTTGCTATCAATTTCTCTTCTGTACTAAAGTATCCGCATTTGTAACCTGAATTCAACTACCTGAATATCTTCCCCCAACTGTCTCTAGTTCACCCAGAAAGTTTCAAAAACCGCTATGGCTTCGTTTATTTTTGGCAAATTTTTTTCTGAAAAAAGTGCTATTCGGAGAAATTCGCCTAAACAAAAGACGCACAATATTATTTATAAAGTACGTTCCTTGTTTGATTGGTAATATCTCAGTAACCATTTGGAGTTGAAAGAAACTAATTACATATTTGGAATCGGCATATTATTATCTATAAAAATATACCAAATTTTAAAAAAATTCTTTTTTTGCAGTAGCCATATATCGCCAAATTCAAGGTCATTCGACAAATGTCACTTCAAAAGTCTGTTTCTCAGGATCCGCTTACAATTAGGAAAAACTAATTACAGATTTGGAATCAGTATAGATGTTACTAAATTCCTGAAAAAAAAAATAAAAAAAATTTACCCCCCAAAATTGTGGAAAAAGTCCCCATTTCAGATTTTTTGAATGGTCATATCTCCGTAATTATTTGGAATTATGAAAAATTAATTGCAGATTTGGAACCAGGAGGAAATTTGTCATAAGAATATTTTTTAAAAAATTGAAAAATTGAAAAAATAAAAAAAAATCTTTTGGGAGTGATTTGCCAACATTTTCAAGATAGTTGACAGGTGTCACTTGAAAAGACTTTTTCTCATTAACAATTTCGAATTATGAAAAACTACAAACAGATTTGAAATCAGCATAGATTCTACCATAGAATTGAGGAAAAAAAATAAAAATATTTCCCCCCAAAAGTTGGGGTCTTTCCAAAGGGGGGTCTCCCCCTTTGAGATTTTTTGAGTGGTCATATCTCAGTAACCATTGGGAATTATGAAAAACTAATTACATATTTGAAATCAGGAAAAACTTTGCTATAAGAATAAGGAAAAACAATCCCAGAACTATGAAAAAAACATTTTTTGTCTGGACATAAGTAATACACCGTTTTTCAAGGTCATTCGACAGGTATTACTTTAAAAGGCTTTTTCTCAGGAACCGCTTGGAATTTTAAAAAACTGATTACAGATTTGGAATCGGCATGGAGTCTACTTTAAAAGTGATGAAAAAAAGTTTACTAATAAATTACCCCTTCCCCCTAAAAAAAAGATTAACATGCGTGTAAAGGGTCCTCTTGTCACTCAGGAAACTTTATATTCACTAATGAATTGATTATAGACCAGTGATTTAAATTTTTAGCTAAGAAAACCATGTCAATATTCATTGGAGTAAATTCAAATGCAAAGCTTCCCGAATAATAGTTGTATTATATTTTCCTTATCAATATTTTTAATTTAAAATTTAAATTTTAAATATAATATAGGTAAATCAGAGAAGCCCAATTGAAAATTGAAAAATAAGAATTAGTATGTCAGATAGCATTCTAACGCATCTTTACAAAATTATTGAGTGATCGAGTACGGCTTTATTTTAGACATTCTCTCAAAGATTAATACACAATCCTTGATCACTTGGAAAATCAGGGAATATGTTAATTGTTGGAACTATGCAATATAGAGAAGAACACTTCTTAGAATCTGAACCTAGCATGAATGCCATTAAATAAAAATAAAAAATATAACGGAATTAATATATACTGTACCTGGAATTATTCCAAATTTTGATCATCTAATAAGATTATTATTATTATTATTATTATTATTATTATTATTATTATTATTATTATTATTATTATTATTATTATTATTATTATTATTATTATTATTATTATTATTATTATTGTTATTATATTTTATTATTATTATTATTATTATTATTATTATTATTATTATTATTATTATTATTATTATTATTATTATTATTATTATTATTATTATTATTATTATTATTATTATTATTATTATTATTATTAATATTATTTTTATTGTTATTATTGTTCAAAAATTATTCTTTTTCTTATACCCAATGACTCATGTGGGTAAATTGCCAAAATTTTATAAAGAAAACTTTATTTCTAATAACTAAATTAAACCAAAAACAGACACAATTGATAAAGATTTTTCAATTTGCTCTTTGACATAAAATTCATTTAATAATATATCTGACTCGATTGTCTGACGGATAATATTTTGATTTGATTCTTGGATATGTGGAAATATTACTTTATGTTGTATTAGATGCTGCAACAAAGTATTCTTCTATTATATACAACAGCTATTTTAAAATGTTCAAAAGCCGAAATTAATATATTAATATTAATAATAAAATTATATTATTAATGGATGCATCTTATGACAAGAAAATTTCAATTTGAGAAGTAGTGTTTTGTCAATTGTTAAGACTTGGTCTTTTAACTAACATGTGTTGAGTATGAATGAGAATGGTAGAGGAAAACCAATTGAATTAGCTAGGCTTTTCCATTTGCCATAATTTGTAGTAATTTACGTTCTTGAGAAAACTAAAATCACTGGTCCAAATAATACCAAAAGGCTTACTCTGAAGAATATTTTTCTTTTTAGTCAGCAGAGAAATATTACAGCGATTTTTTGTAATAATTCTTTGACTTTTTTATTTATAAAATATTCCTTATTTGAACCTTTTCTGAATTTTAACAAATTTTATATTCATGGAAATGTTAATTTATTTGATGTTCTTTAATTATAAACACCTGAATGTAAAGTAGATTAGGATTGTTGCACCAGTTAAATTACTTACAAATGCCATTCCTCTTTTCGATTCTTGGGATTTTAGATTTGAGCAAATAAACAAGTAGAAAATGATGGCAAGAAAAGAAGCTGTAGAAAAATTTCAGGAAATTTTTACTGTTTTGATGTACTATGCCATGAATAACCCTTGCATAATTTCTTCCAAGTTCAAATACGAAAAACTGGTAGTTGCCCCGAATTCAAGAATCCGCGTCCCATAATCGGTAATCGGTATATATATTATATATATATATATATATATATATATATATATATATATATATATATATATATATATATATATATATATATATATATATATATATATATATATATATATATATATATATATATATATATATAATAATATAAAAATATAAATATATATATATATATATATATATATATATATATATATATATATATATATATATATATATATATATATATATATATATATATATATATATATATATATATATATATTAGTTAGTTTTCGTGGTGGAAGGTTATATCTAGTGTCCTCTCCGTGTTGTGTTTGTGTTTTTTTTTTTTTATCTTAAGCGTTTTAACTGGTGTTTTTTAGTGCATTTTAGTGTATCCTTGATTTTAAGCGTTACTGTGTATATTTGTTTTACCAATTTTTCTGTGTTTTAAAATTTAGTATCTATAGTGGTTTAATTTACAACGGGATCAACAAGTGATTGATAAAATTTAAGATAAGTTTTTAGTGAATATTTTTTTGTTTTAAATTGAAATGGTTTTATAGTTATATAGTTCCATAGTTGATTTTAACGTTTTAATATTTGTTTTTAACTTAATTATTATTTCGGATTTTATTTTGTTTTGTTTGTCTCTTCGTTTGTCTGTCTATTTGCTCGTGTGATTGTTTGTATGTTTGTCAGTTTGCTGGATTGGCTGTTTGTTTGTCTATTTTGATACGTAAGTGTTTGTGAAGAATGGCT
>SEYY01023522.1:5000-20000 GCA_009176605.1 Armadillidium nasatum
GAAAAAGAATAAATTTGTGCAATAATAACGAATTCTTCAAATAAGAAAAAAAATCTTTTTTATTTAAATCCCAATTTCAGATATGAAGAAGATTATATTTAAGGCTTTCAAAATATGACTTTTGATACAGATAATAAGATTTAAAGTTGTTGTATGTATTTGGATACAACATAATATATGATACACAGAAGAGCTCACACACACATATATACACCAAAAAAAATGGCAAACCTTTTACATTAAAGTTAAAGTAAAAAAATATTCGATGTTTTATATATTTCTGGATGTAACTTTATACATAATAAAATATAATATCATAGCTCTACTTTTAAAGCATGGCTTCTTACACTATTATTATCTCGAAGTAAGAAGAAAGAACAGAAAGACTATAGAAAACTGAAGGAACAAAAAAAAAAAAAAAAAAAAAAAAAAAAAAAAAAAAAAAACTAAAACTAATTCTACAAACTTCATTTATGAAACTCCTTTAAATATACGTATACAAAGGAATGGTTGAGAGACAAGAGCTTTATCAATTTGTATTAAAAGTTCTTCCTCGAAGCTATGAATACAATATGATAAAGAAAGAAGAACAATTTTTTCTCTCATTCTCTCTCTCTCTCTCTCTCTCTCTCTCTCTCTCTCTCTCTCTCTCTCTCTCTCTCTCTCTCTCTCTCTAATTATCCTTAGGATTACATGTTTATTCTCATTCATCCTCAGATAAGCCACTTCACACCGCTCATTAAATTTATTTAATTTTGCCTCTGAATATTCTCTGTCCACACTTTAGAAAGCAATATTGTCTTCGCATGCAAAGACACCATAATATGCTTCTCCTTCCCACTGCTCATTAAATCTTTGCATAACTTTGTCTATTTCAGCAACAACAGCAAAGGTGTCAACACACTACCTTGCTTTACTCCTGTTTTAATTTCAAATCCATCTTTCATTTCCATGTCTATGAATGCACTGTGCATGAACAGAACAAGTATAGACTCGTGATGGCTGTCAAAATTTTTTATGATATTCAGTAAAATCTTTCCAAACACGTCCACAAATTACTCCTGGGAAACAGAGTCAAAAGAATTTTGCCAATCTATAAAAGCAACATTTACTCCGATGTTGTATTCTCATATTTTCTCCACTATCTACCTCAAATCCTCAAATCAAATCCATTGTTCATCCGCCTTGTCTATAACCATATTGTTTCTCATCCAGTTGGGGCTAAGTTCTTTCGCTCAATCTCTTCTCTATCATTCTTTCATAAACCTTTACTGTATGATTTATTAATGGTATACCCATGCAGTGGCGGCAATTAGATCCTCCGGAGAGGGGGGAGAACCCGGATCTTTGGGGGCTCTGAACGAGGACCTTTGTGCAAGTATGAAAAGATATCCTTAGAGAGTATATATATATATATATATATATATATATATATATATATATATATATATATATATATATATATATATATATATATATATATATATATATATATATATATATATATATATATATATATATATATATATATATATATATATATATATATATATATATATATATATATATATATATATATATATATATATATATATATATATATATATATATATATATATATATATATATATATATATATATATATATATATATATATATATATATATATATATATATATATGAGAGGGCCCCATGGAAGATCTTGCAGACAGAACCCGACGACCTTAGCGCAGCCATAATACTCAAGTAATATATATATATATATATATATATATATATATATATATATATATATATATATATATATATATATATATATATATATATATATATATATATATATATATATATATATATATATATATATATATATATATATATATATATATATATATATATAATATTATATATAGTATATATAACTCTCTGCGAGTGAGATTAGACTTTTGACCTCGTTGCCCTTTGCTTGAGTTGCGGTCTGGGAAGGTCCATTGTTATTGACGTCATGACTGAAAATCATGAGCAGTTCCAATGAGATTTCCTTCTGAACCGCCATAGCCTAGTGGTTAAGTGCGAGACTTACCATCTTAAAGGTTGCTGGTTCGAGTCCAATAGCAGACATTAATTTTCTGTATGAAAATAGTCTGTGAGAGCTATAGCAGACTTTAAAATATATATATATATATATATATATATATATATATATATATATATATATATATATATATATATATATATATATATATATATATATATATATATATATATATATTACTGAGAAATAAATTTAAAATAACTCGTTATATTTGTCCCGAAGAGTTCATTATTAATTTTTTTTGGGCACTTCGCATATGTTGTATGATTTAACTAGCCTCTGAAAACTTTGTTTATAGGTTCAAAAAAATATCGCGATAGCTTTGTCTTAAAAATAAAAAATCTTGTCTTTTCATTTCTGTAGTAAATTCTCAAGCATTGCTCAAGAAGGAAATAAAATTTCTCAAGTCTAATTCTCAGACGGATGAAGAACTGAAATTATGGAGTAACTGCAGACGAGTGAAAACATCTGGCGTTGTTAAAATTTAGTTCGGTTATTAAGCTTTTAAAAGGGCAGAAAAATAAAATTTCAAGGTTATAGCTTATATAATTCTGAAAAGCTTTAATCTTTTGAACTGTTAACATAAATGCCAAGAAGAATTATATTATTCTTTGAATGCAGAAATTAAAAATTAATAAAAATAATAGCTAAAACTCTATGTAACTATTTTAAGGTATGAAAATTATAGTCTGTAGTTATAAATAAAAATTAAACACAAAACTTGAATTCTCTTACTATATATATATATATATATATATATATATATATATATATATATATATATATATATATATATATATATATATATATATATATATATATATATATATATATATATATATATATATATATATATATATATATATATATACACAGGTATACCTCGTTTTACGGGGCTTCGTTTTACGGCGCTTCGCTCATACGGCGCTAAAATATTTTTCGGCGCTTGTCTCGCTCTTACAGCAACCATGCGCTGTACAGCTTTTAATCAACAAATTTCCCATGCGGCGTACTCGATGAGCAACGTAAATTATTTCTAGAGGCTGAATCTGCTGTTGATGACGATTATGACAACAAAATTAAGGAAATGTCTTCAAAAGATTTAGAGCATTATGTAGGCCTACTGCAAACAGTTGTGAAAGGATTTGAATCAATTGACAATAACTTTGAGAAAAGTTCGAAAGTTGGCAAAAGATTGCTAAACGACATCACATGCTACACTGAAATTCTTCGAGAAAGAAAGAGATGCTCAATGAAGCAAACGTCATTGACATCTTATTTTAAGCCAGTACCGCAAATAACCGCACCTTCAAATTTTATCATTCAACAGCCATCATCGCCTCAACACCATCAACATTAACCTTAGACTTCCCACCAAGCAAGAGAATTAGATTCGTTGAAGGGTCAGATGACGAGTCTCACTAATCCCCTTCAACTTGCTTCAAAGATATTAATAAATTTTTTAAAGCTAAAATATATTATTTTTATTTTATTTACCCTTCATTACGTATTTTATTTTTAAATTGAAACTGTTATTTTTAGCCTAGCGTTATTGCGCAAATAATAAATGATAGTGTAAACAAGTTTTAAGGTGTTCATATGTTGTAGCGAGTGAAAAAAAAGCAAGTGACTCGCACGGTATCCGCATTGCGGCGGTGGTCTGGAACCATACCCGCCCGTATTACCGAGGTATACCTGTATATATATATATATATATATATATATATATATATATATATATATATATATATATATATATATATATATATATATATATATATATATATATATATATATATATATATGAATTTCATGTAAATATAATTAATACAGTATAATTTAATTTTACACATTGACAGAGACAAGAGAAACAAATGACAGCTTGAAGGGACAAGCAAATCTAATCAATTTGAAAACTCGATTTAAAAAAAAAAAAAAAAAAAAAAAAAAAAAATCCTTCCTGAGAAGGAAGAGGGTAAACCAAACTTCCACCTCTGAAAATGATTCTTTATACACTGTGTCTTGAGGATATGACCTTTCTAAGGATATTTTTCTCTTGGGTAAACAGTTCATGCCCTTATTTTGACGTTTATTTAGTTGTTACAGGATTTATCACTTCCTTCACCAAGTTTTGCGAAACATCAACAAACAGACAGACTAAAATAATTAAAAATTTTCTCATGAGAATTTTTTCTTTTTTTTTTTTTTTTTTTTTTTTTTTTAGGTGGGGAAGAGAGGTTGGGGTTATGGCTATAAATAATTTTAAAATTGTTCCTAAGATGTGTAGCGATTTAATGTATTAAATATTAGAAATATACATTGTGTAATATAATAAAATTAAGAACTTTTTGATTAAGGTGAAATAAGTAATAAGAAAGGCATCTTCTAATCCAATAATATATATATATATATATATATATATATATATATATATATATATATATATATATATATATATATATATATATATATATATATATATATATATATATATATATATATATATATACAGCAGACACCACCTCCAATAAAGGAATGTTCGCACAACAGGCCTAGAAAAACGGTGTAGTAAAGGAAAAATATTGCTTGCAGTAACTCCAGAACCAGCATAGAAAATCATAGCTCCGAGAAACATGATCTTCTGGAGAGCTCTTGGAGAAAGTGTTTAGAGGTTAAATGGAAAATGATGTTAGTCTCACTGAAAGGGTAAAAATCTTATTTGTGAGTTTAAATAAAACTCTAGGACTGGCACAGAACCAATGAGCCGAAAAACATGATCTTTTAGAGAGCTCTTGGAGAGAGATTTTTAATAGCAGTGGAGAAAGATGCTGGTTCCACTGACAAGGTAAAAACCCTATCTAAAAGAATATATATATATATATATATATATATATATATATATATATATATATATATATATATATATATATATATATATATATATATATATATATATATATATGATGAATGTTCAGGCGAGAAAATGATTGGATGTGTTTGAAATGAAGAAGACTGAGAATTATATATGGGTTGAGGAGGGTAGATATAATCAGAAACGAAAGAATAAGGGAGATGTGTGGATGGAGAAGGGAAGTAGTAGGTAGAGCGGAGGAGGGTGTGCTAAGACAGTTTGGGCATATGTGTAGAATGAATGAGGATAAGAATGGTAGGTAGAGTGTTGAGATCCGAGGTGAAGGGGTGTAAAGGGAAGGGAAGGCCAAAGTTAAGATGGATTGATGGGATGAGATGTCTGAGTGTGAAAGATGGTAGGAGAGTTGCCGAGGACAGAATGAGATGGAGGGGGTTAGTGGTGGGAGTAGGGGATAGAATGTATGTGAGAGTGTGGTGGTGTCTGCCACAATTTAAATTACTGCTGAAAGCTCTTCAAACCGTGGTTTTATCTTCGAAAGGCAACATCTCGAGTCATGCTCTGGCTATAGTCGGTTTCTACTTTAGTTTTCATGACAGGAAGTCATGCGAATTAACTGCTACCTGCCAATTAATTCCTTTTATTCTTGCATAGAATCCCTGACGTACTCCAAGCATTAATGGGGCAACGTCAGGGCAAATACTGTGACACTGATTCCAAGACAAACCTTTTTTTAAATTAAAAAATTTTCAATTCGCAGGTCATTTCGAACAGTAATTTTTCTCCGATATTCACTTTTTCCAAACGGTAGATTTTCAAAAAAAAAATCAGAAATCAGAAATCGACCATTTTCAGCTCGTTGAAATGCGTATACCCTTTAAATTTGATAAAAATCGGTCAAGAATTAATTTTTTTTTTTTTTTTTGAAATTGCTTCCCTCCCCAAAATTTTTATTAAAATAAAAAGTAAACACCTTAATAGTTTTTTTTAATCACTTGTGGGAAGCTACGGTAACCCATCTCGGAAGCTACTGCGACCCAAATTTGGGTCATGACCCGTAGGTTAAGAACCCCTGCTCTAGACTCTAAGTTTCCAAAGAAAGCTGAGTAAGTAGTGTCAGGTTAAATAAGTGAGCCATGCTGATGAGAAAGACTCCTATTAAAAGCAAGCACCTATGATGGTTTGTAGATATTTTTCATTTTGAAGTTTATTTAGTAAGATAGAATTCAGCGGTTCCCAACCTTTTTTTCCTCCCGTACCCCTTCATAATGTTTTTTTTTTTACGAGTACCTTCGTACACACAAATCATATATATATATATATATATATATATATATATATATATATATATATATATATATATATATATATATATATATATATATATATATATATATATATATATATATATATATATATATATATATATATATATATATATATATATATATATATATATATATATATATATATATATATATATATATATATATATATATATATATATATAATTTCGTAATTTGATATTCTAAAATCTATATTCTATTAATTTTTTCCTTTTACATTCTTTTTTAATTAAGTCATATATTTTTTTGTGTACCCCCAATCGATAGCAGGCGTACCCCCAGGGGTACGCGTACCCTAGGTTGGGAACCGCTGAGATAGATAATGATCCCTTTCTAGAAAGATCTCATGAAAACGAAACCCAAGAATAATTAAAGAAGAAGAAGGTCTTAGTTGCATTTTTCGGAAATATTATTGACATGTGGAAGGTTTTGTCGAGTAGAAAGATGATGGAAATATCTGAGTCATTGAAGACAACCATGTTTGGGACAACTCCGTCCCAATTAAAAATTTGAGAAAGATAAGAAGTCAGTTATTGCAAGGCCACTCTCCTAGTATGATGTATTCAAATTGTCTGTGACTTCTTTTTAAATATTATGGAGTAATAAAAAAAGGAGTTGTCACCAAAGGATTGGATATGTAATGAAATGATAGAGAGATGAATGGTCCTTAATAAAAATTAAGAATAGAATTGGGAATAAGATAAAACCTAGAGGAACACCATTATTGATAGATTTAAAGGTTGAACGGTGAAATTACACAACAGCTAAAATAGAACGACCGGAAAGAATTCAGACAGGAGGCCGCAGAGAAAAGAAAAGGTGTTCAGAAAACAAAAATTTTGGAATTAAAGCTTTATGACAGACTCTATCAATTCTTATATGTTCAGCGTTACACCATAAGATTAAACGAATATCAAAGGGCAGAGGAAGAAGAGTCAGAGAGAACATAAACATCCACAGAAAAGAGATTCTTAAGAAAACCATGAATACGATCAGAGATAACAAAAATAATTGAGATTATTCCAAATATTTCCTTTAAAAAAAAAAAAAAATCAGGAAAGTACTGAAGTTAAAAGCAGTTAGATGATAATTACAGGCAAGATTGGTCGAAAATTACCATTTCCACCACAGCACTGCACCAGGAGGTCGTGCATCAACAAACATCACAGGTAATTCTGTCAACCCAAGTTAAAATATTAAATAGTGTCCTTTTTATTTATTTATATATTTATTTATTTATTATTATTATTATTATTATTATTATTATTATTATTATTATTATTATTATTATTATTATTATTATTATTATTATTATTATTATTATTATTATTATTATTATTATTATTATTATTATTATTATTATTATTATTATTATTATTATTATTATTATTATTACTTCATTTTTTGCACAGGTTGGATGAACTCAAGCATCCAGCAGGTGAGAATTATTGAAATTACTATTTATAGTCAACCTATCTTACCAAGTTTATGTACAAGTTCAGATGCAAAGGTTTTAAGATCCAGAAATGTGAAACCACCAGCACTATATTCCTTCTTAACGTTAACCTCAGAGATAACAGAAATAATATGATCAGAAATATTCATATTAGGCATAAGAGATTGTAGGAAGGAAGAATAGTTTATATATATATATATATATATATATATATATATATATATATATATATATATATATATATATATATATATATATATATATATATATATATATATATATATATATATATATATATATATATATATATATATACAATAACAGTAATATTAAGTGTATTTGAATAAGATTCCTAATAAATATTTCATCTTTTCTGGACAAGTTATTAAATATTAAAATGTAAATATTAAAATATAATTTATTCATTGCAATTTATCAATATCTTTAAAGTCAGTTTTCATATTTCAAAATTTCAGAACATAATAATAATAATAATAATAATAATAATAATAATAATAATAATAATAATAATAATAATAATAATAATAATAATAATAATAATAATAATAATAATAGTAATAATAATGGTAATAATAAGGGTAATAATAATGTATAATAACAGTAATAACAATAATAATAATGGTAATAACAGTAATAATAATAATAATAATAATAATAATAATAATAATAATAATAATAATAATAATAATAATAATAATAATAAAGCAACGTCAAAAACGCTCAGCAAAGACCCTTTGTATTTGGGCTTTCCTAAAGTTCGACGGGCTTTGCCCTCCAATAAACCACTAAAAGTCCACATAATCCTATTCTAATTAAAAACTATATATATATATATATATATATATATATATATATATATATATATATATATATATATATATATATATATATATATATATATATATATATATATATATATAGTGTTTGATTTACTTGAAATCATTTATATTTTCGATAAAAATGAAAATGTCAACGAAAACGTGAATAAAACTCATTTATAAAACGAAATAATAATGAATTTTAAAGGAAGATTGATCTTTAAATATATATATATATATATATATATATATATATATATATATATATATATATATATATATATATATATATATATATATATATATATATATATGTGTGTGTGTGTGTGTGTGTGTGTGTGTGTGTGTGTGTGTATGTGTGTGTGTGTGTGTACAGGGTGTTTCTAAAGTTCGCTTACAACATTGGACTGTTGCAAGAGGAGGTTGAGAAGACAAAACTTTGAAGGTAGCAAAAATCATGTAGGTACTCAGTTTTCCAGGTTGGTGACGCAGAAGAGGGTTAGAACCGTACGGAGGAAAGTTTTACTTAATTATAGTGCCTTGTATGGTACCCAAGAGAATGAAATAAAATACCATGAGTTGCAGGTATCATCCATTTATTGATGTATATCGTTATTATTTACAAATTTGAAATTATTTCGCTAGTGTGGGCATAGGAAGTGTTTGTACCCTTGTATTACTGTAGGATATGTCGTTATACAAACGTTGTTGGAAGTGTTCACTATTAACCTCAGAGGTCGTACCTGCTTAGCAGTGATGGACTAAAACGTTGAAATACAGCCAGGTATTCCACTCGCCCTCATCTATCACTCCTTAAGCAATTCAACAAATTTACAAATTCCACCTTCAAAAGGCTGGCACCTACTTCGGCGTCTACCTACAGGGGTAACCGTGGACCTAGGTGACTTTTGCCATTTGAAACAAGTGGTCACCTTGATCTCCTCTATATCAACCCTCCAGCGTTGTAAACGAACTATAGAAACACCTTGCATATATATATATATATATATATATATATATATATATATATATATATATATATATATATATATATATATATATATATATATATATATATATATATATATATATATATATATATATATATATATATATATATATATATATATATATATATATATATATATATATATATATATATATATATATATATATATATATATATATATATATATATATATATATAGTATATATATATATATATATATATATATATATATATATATATATATATATATATATATATATATATATATATATATATATATATATATATATATATATATATATATATATATATATATATATATATATATATATATATATATATATATATATATATATATATATATATATATATATATATATATATATATATATATATATATATATATATATATATATATATATATATATATATATATATATATATATATATATATATATATATATATATATATATATATATATATATATATAGTACTATTTTTTATATCTGTCCTTATTGAACTTTATTTTTACAATTCAGTTCAACTGTCAACAAGTTAATGGTTATTTCTTGTTTCCAAGTAACTTGCTCAAAGCAAATTGACCTTTAACACTGTCAAATAAACATTAATGAAGCGAAATAGAAATTCTCCATTATCTAAATAATAAGTATTCTAAAGTTATAACGTTCATTTAATGTTATAACATTATATATATATATATATATATATATATATATATATATATATATATATATATATATATATATATATATATATATATATATATATATATATATATATATATATATATATATATATATATATATATATATATATATATATATATATATATATATATATATATATATATATATATATATATATATATATATATATATATATATCACCTCCTGTGACCTGTGAGCAAAGCCCGAAGGCCCACCAAATTCCACCGGAGTTGCAAAAAAAAATGGTCAATGGAGGCCGACATATATATATATATATATATATATATATATATATATATATATATATATATATATATATATATATATATATATATATATATACATATATATAAACTCCTCACAGGAGTTGGCATGCGGAAAAAGTAGAGAGTTCAGAAGAATGGCATCAGTTGAAATGTAATATTCTCTTTCCAGCTCGACGTCTAGTTTTCAATCTTGATGTATTTGTGCAGAAAATTAACAGTGAGTAAATAAATCAAAAAGGTGAACTTTTGAGACAATGTTTTCTTGGTCTCTTTAACATATAAGAATACATAACAGAACCTCTTGTCCTTGCTACATCCTTTTAACATCAGATTTGTGCTTTTGTCTGGAATACTCTTTGCATATATATATATATATATATATATATATATATATATATATATATATATATATATATATATATATATATATATATATATATATATATATATATATAATATATTATACTATTATACTATTATACTAGCATACTTTGTCCATAAAAGCTTCTCAATATAGATTATTATAATTCATATATAATATATAAAAAAACATATATATATATATATATATATATATATATATATATATATATATATATATATATATATATATATATATATATATATATATATATATATATATATATATATATACTTTATCAATATTATTATACTATTATACTATTATACTAGCATACTTTGTCCATAAAAGCTTCTCAACATCAGATTATTATAATTCATATACCCAATAATATATAATCAAAAACAAACACAAAATACTTCAATTTCTATACAATCATTACGTCGCATGAGTACGACCTTTTAAATGTAGGAGGGAGGTGGAGGGGGAGGGGAGGGGAGGGGCCTGAAGGAGGGGGGTTGAGTTAGGAGGGGGAAATATCATGCAAAAGCAGAGAGCAAAATGAGCTGAAATTGTTATATTCTATTGAATCGATTCAAAAAGAGAGAGAAATAAACTACGTTGAATAGAGTAGAGTGGAAAACGCTTTTGCATAATAGCTCCATTTGCAGGCGAAGCATTGATGCTTGTAATTGTGCGAGACACAAACTTTATAGAAGAATAATTGTTTTCTGAGGGTTTCCTACAAATTAAACACCGATTGATTATTTATCATTAACTACAATTACTATCTTATTATTATTATTATTATTATTATTATTATTATTATTATTATTATTATTATTATTATTATTATTATTATTATTATTATTATTATTATTATTATTATTATTATTTATATATATATATATATATATATATATATATATATATAATATATATATATATATATTATATATATATATATATATATATATATATATATATATATTATATACAATTTAATTAAGAAATAATTTTATAAATTCACTAAAAAAATAAAAAAATTTAAATTATTCTTTGAATTTTTCATTATTAAAATGGATTAACTATTAAACAAACGATAAAAAAAATTAATGAAAATTTACATAAGAAAATTTAAATTCTACTAATTTTAATATATATATAATTTAATACTAAAATAATATTGACAAATAAATTTAATTTCAACAATAAATTTTTTTATATATTTTTTTTTAATTTTGAATAAATTATTTACTTTATTAAAAGTGAAGTTTTCTTCAAATAATAAATGATTATCATTCTTACTATTAATGTTATTATTATTTTTATTATTATTATTATTATTATTATTATTATTATTATTATTATTATTATTATTATTATTATTATTACCATATAATATTTTTTATAATCTTATCATTATTATTACCATATAATATTTTTTATAATCTTATTATTATTATTACTAATATTTTTAATAATAATGATAATAATAATAGTAATAATGATAATCATAATAGTAATAATAATAATAATAATAATAATAATAATAATAATAATAATAATAATAATAATAATAATAATAATAATAATAATAATAATAATAATAATAATAATAATGAATAATAATAATGGAATAATCTGTTTTATAGCTTCATCTTTAATAACTTAATATCATGCATTTTCAAACTCACCTGCTATTAAATTAATATATATATATATATATATATATATATATATATATATATATATATATATATATATATATATATATATATATATATATATATATATATATATATATATATATATATATATATATATATATATATATATATATATATATATATATATATATATATATATATATATATATATATATATATATATATATATATATATATATATATATATATATATATATATATATATATATATATATATATATATATATATATATATATATATATTATATATATATATTATATATATATATATATATATATATATATATATATATATATATATATATATATATATATATATATATATATATATATATATATATATATATATATATATATATATATATATATATATATATATATATATATATATATATATATATATATATAGTGTAATATATAATTATATAATATATATATATTATATATATATATATATATATATATATATATATATATATATATATATATAATATATATATATATATATATATATATATATATATATATATATATATATATATATATATATATATATATATATATATATATATATATATATATATATATATATATATATATATATATATATATATATATATATATATATATATATATATATATATATATATATATATATATATAGCCTAGTAAGCTTATCATTATATAGTTTACCATGACTTAGGTATAAAACATCATTTTTCAACACCGTTCATCGCTGTAACTGAAGATCGTGCACAACTCTTCACATTACCGTGTCAAGAGCATATAATATATAACCAAAGTAGTTTTACAAACGCAACCCACTAAAATGCTGAAAAAAAGTATGTGCTTAACCATACGGGAACCTCACCAAAATAGCGTCTCACAACACCTTATTACTTGTTCTCTGGACAACCTTAGTTTAATTAGAACAATGAAAGAAAAATTGAGTTTTATTCGCCTTAACTTGATGAATTACGCACGTAATAATGTACTGAGAATAGATGCATTTTTCATAAGCTAACCCAACGTAACGTAATCTAATCTTACCTAGCCTAACAACATAACCTAACCTTGACTAACGTAACCTAGCCTAACCTAGTCTGAAATAACCTAACATAACCTAACGAAAGACAAATTGAGTAGTATTCACAGTATCTTGATGAATTACGTACTGAGAATAACTAATTTTACTTCATTGTCTTTTCTTAATATTAAAGTAGGAAAGAGAGAAGAAATGTCTTTTGCACTATTATGGCAAATTTTATCGTTCATCTTCTAAAACAAATTTTGGCTATCTTTATTAATTGAATTAAGAGTACTTCTAAGAGTAAATGTATCTAACCAGGAGTTTAAATGTTTGAAACTTTGTTACGGAAATGACTCATCTCCTGTCCAGAAAACTAGTTTTCTTACTGTATTATGTCATCATTTTTACATCTCACAGTTTTCTCATAAATCATAAAATTATTTTATATTTCCCAGTTTACTAAAAATTATTAAAATTTGAAATGACTCTGGTAAAGGCATATTTGAAATTTAAAACTAAAGTAGAGTAAAAGTTAATAAAATAACTTAAACTATACTTTATTCAAAAAATCATTATCTAATCAATGTAACTAGAAAGAGAGAACCCCAAGCATTTAATCTCCCCCAAAATCCACTGAAAATTTCCCCAGAAAAAAATCCTCTAAAAAGTGGAAGCACTTTTTTAAAATTCATGCTATAGCATGGCAAGAAAAAAGACCTAGGTACTAAAGCTATAGGATATACTCCAATTTTTGCCCTAACAAAAGCAGATAGATGCATAAGAGGTACCAGAGATATAGACTAGGAATATAAAAAATTATTCTAATTAAGGTAGTAGATGCAGAAGAGCATTTACTGCCCCGAAATATTTCGTTTGTTAACAGCCTAGATGTTTAAGAACTAAGAAAAAAAGGAAGATCCATCATCGACCCCTCAAAGTTGGTCCTAATTAGTCTTGAGGTACCTGAATACCATTGTTCTACTCAAGATTTATGTTGAAGAAAGAAAACCAGATTTTGTCCAGGTGAGATTAAATTGATTGGTTATTAACCTCTTTCTTAGTTTTGCTCAAACCCACAATATAAAAATAAACTCTGTAAAGTTATTAAATCTCCATTTAAAGTTATTTAAGGCTAATGCCTGATTTTTATATCCAGTTGGTTATTAATTTCATATATGCATTTAGGAGAGTTACCTTCAATCTTTGATAATTAGAGTTATTTAATTATTTTGTTTGAAAGCTACAAAAATCACCTGAAAGGAATAATATA
>SEYY01023522.1:25000-30000 GCA_009176605.1 Armadillidium nasatum
ATCCCTAGAACATCTCGGCAGAAAGTCATTTCATCACGGTAAGGGTCTGAACTGTCAAGCACCTTTCTATAGATTCTAACAATTATTTATTTTCAGTGGAAAAAGGAATACTTCTAAGGTTAAGTGCTCTTCCCATTTTATGGCAGCGATACTGCTGACATTTTCCATGATATATCAAACAGGGTTGAGATAGCATAAAAAAAAAACAATTGGCAGTCCAAAAGAAATGCCTGAAATAATTTGACCAACCAGTCACATTGCGAGCTAGAGGAGAAGTTTGCTTTTGATTTGATGTGAGCATGACGGTTTTTTTTTTTTAAGTATTGGATGATTGGTTAGTAAATATATTACTAGGTAGTGTTGTGTGTACTACTTAGTTATAGAATATATTTTACAAATGAAATAAAAGAGTTTAACTGGTGAGCCTGTGTAAGATTTATCAATGGAAGTGAAGAACTAAACAACGCTGCAGTATCATTCCAGTGAAACATTATTGCACTAGTATGGAAATATCTGTAAAAAAGATGTTAAATTGTTTGCAGTGCATTGAAGGCATTAATGAAAAAAATACAACTACTACCGAGCGAGTTGTTTTTCGAGAAATACAGTGAATCATTTTGTTTACCATGATAAAATAAAAAAAAATTAAAAATTCTCCCAAAAAATACGTACATACTGAAAACACGTTGTATATATGTATGCAAGTTTTAAAATATTCATTCACTCATAAGCGAGGCTTTACATGAACGCATGTAAGTAAACATACTTGCAGTGTAACAAATGTTTGAATGGATGAATGCAAATTTGTATAAGTTTAAATGTCTGCCGCTTGGAAAATCTTCTTTTCCTTTTTCCTTTCTTAGAAGAGATTCCAATAAAAGTTTTACTCATATGTATTCCGAAAAAAATTTACGAAATCTAAAAAATTTACAGATGAAAAAGTGAGAGCGAGAAGAGAGAGAGAGGGAGAGAGAAAGAGAGAGAGAAAGAAAGAAAGAAAGAAAGAAAGAGAGAGAGAGTGAAACAGACATCAGAACAAGAAAAAAAAAAAAAAAAAAGAGAGAGAGAGAGAGAGAGAGAGAGAGAGAGAGAGAGAGAGAGAGAGAGAGAGAGAGAGAGAGAGAGAGAGAGAGAGAGAGAGAGAATGAAACAGACACAGAACAAGAAAAAAAAAGAGAGAGAAAAAGCTATTAAATATTGGTTCCCTATAACCCATAAGAGAAAAATCTCTGTATTCAGAAAAATTATGAATATATATATATATATATATATATATATATATATATATATATATATATATATATATATATATATATATATATATATATATATATATATATATATATATATATATATATATATAATATATATAAAAATTTTAAAATGAAAAAAAAAAAAAAAAAAAAAAAAAAAAAAAAAAAACTCAATGCCAAGTTTGTATCTAAATATTGACTTTTATTGGATATTTAGGATGTTGTCATAGTTTATATATATATATATATATATATATATATATATATATATATATATATATATATATATATATATATATATATATATATATATATATATATATATATATATATATATATATATATATATATATATATATATATATATATATATATATATATATATCTTACATTACATTCACTCCTGTATTAAGTACGCCTCACACATCTTCACCTTCTCGAAAAGGTGAAGGCTAGGGCTTTTCGTCTTATAAACATTTTTGCTCTTACTAACTCTCTCCAATCTCATTTTTCTTGTCGTATTGCTGCGTCACTCTCTTTATACTATCGATATTACAACGGGTACTGCTCTTCTGAACTCTCACGTCGCACACCTCCTCCATTGAGGAGGGCTCACGAGACTGGACTTTCTACACACTCTCATCTATTCTCTGTCCAACTCCCCGACCCCAGACTTAACCGCTATACTCAATCTTGCATATACTCTACTGGTAAAGTCCGAAACACACTTCCTTTATCTATTTTTCCCAACTTCCTTTGACATGCAAACTTTTAAATGCCGTGTATCGATGCATGTCGGATATTAATGATGAGATTTCCGATATTTACCCAACTCTGGTGGAAATAGATAGGCCTCTAGCATTTGCCACAGAGGAGAAATAATATATATATATATATATATATAATATATATATATATATATATATATATATATATATATATATATATATATATATATATATATATATATATATATATATATATATATATATATATATGTGTGTGTGTGTGTGTGTGTGTGCGTGTATGTTGTGTGTGTATGTGTGTGTGTGTGCGTATTTGCGTGTACATGTATGTGTGTTTGTGTATTTGAGTGTCTCACTCTGTTAGTCAAATATGTTTGGTGAAAACACCTTAATAGTAATTTTGATTGATTGACAAATTTTATTATTAAAGAAATATTTTACCGAAATATTATTATTATTATTATTATTATTATTATTATTTTTATTATTATTATTATTATTATTATTATTATTATTATTATTATTATTATTATTAATTATTATTATTATAATATATTATTAATTATTATTATTATTTTTATTATTATATTATTATTATTATTATATTTTAATTTATTATTATTATATTATTATTATTATTATTATTATTATTATTATTATTATTATTATTACCAAAACTTTTAGTAGACGGTAATTATGGTTCTTTAATTATACGTCGAAATAGTAAAGGTCATTGATTTATTTCACGTACATAGACATGCACACACAGTATCACGTACACACACACAAAAAACACACACATATATATATATAATATATATATATATATATATATATATATATATATATATTATATATATATATATATATATATATATATATATATATATATATATATATATATATATATATATATATACTTTCTCACCGGACCGCTGTAAGTGCAAGCACTTGTCAGACATCTTAGACGAAACCTTTCCACCGTGGTGGTTAGAGTTCCGAGGCAAGACATAAGTTTCATGAGCAGGTAAATGATAGTTGTTGGCTTGCTAGGCCTTTCACAACCCGTTCGATACTGTTAATTAGTGCCGTCCTGTGTTTAGCCACCGAAGGTTACAGGAGGTTTGCGCCCCTCCTGGCTATAAGCAATGGTTGATATAAGCAGGCGTACCTTGTCAAGGTTACATGGTCACTTTCTTAAGTAGACGTAACTGAAAAGCAAGAGCCATGAAAAGATTATCTTCATATTGACCAACACCGTCGTAACCTCCAAAATTAAGCTTGAAATTGCTTATAGAAGTGCGCTTATTTTAATTCCGTAAGTTTATTGATGTATATGAAAAAAGAACTGATTGGATAATTTTGTTCTTCCTCACCGAAATTTCTTCAAACCCTCTTTAATTTGTCTAGTTAAAATGGTTGGAAAGAACTGGATTTAAAATTTTATTGCTCCTCCACTTTAGTTCGTTAAAAAATTAATTTTGTTTTATTATTTAATCTAAATTTAATTTCAAATTTTGATTCAATAGAAATTTAAAACATTTTAAAATTTTTAAAAATATTTAAAAATAACTTTAGTTAGCTGCTTCTAAACAATATCTGGCGTTAATTCATCCCGCCCATCTTCTTTCCTCTTCTAAGAAGTTCTTCAAACTTTACATCACTTTCAATCCCTTCTCTGGCTCTTCTTTTTCTTCTTTCCCAGCTGTTTCCAATGCGTACTTATCCGACAGCAGTCAATATATATATATATATATATATATATATATATATATATATATATATATATATATATATATATATATATATATATATATATATATATATATATATATATATATATATATATATATATTATATATATATTATATATATATATATATATATATATATATATATATATATATATATATATATATATATATATATATATATATATATATATATATATATATATATATATATATATATATATATATATATATATATATATATACTATATATACTTTCTACACAGTCTCATCCTTTCTCTGACCTCAGACTTAACCGCTATGCTCTGTCCTACATGTACTCTACTGGTAAAGTCTGGAACACATTCCGTTCTTCTATTTTCCCAACTTCCTATGACTTGCATATCTTCAAAAGTCGTTCATCAGATCACGTCGGCCTTTGATTTGACTAGCATCCCGTCTTCCCCTCTAACTCTGGTGGAATTTTAGTCGGTCTCTGGCCTTTGCCCACCAGAAGTGAAATAAAATATATATATATATGTATATATATATATATATATATATATATATATATATATATATATATATATATATATATATATATATATATATATATATATATATATATATATATATATATATATATAAAATAAGAAAAAAAGCATTTAATATTCATTCAATATATATGCGTGCCATCTAACTGCTATGTTGCATGCAATTTTGCTTTTAATATTAACGAAGCTCTGTATTTTTTTTTTTCTCTCTCTCTCTCTCTCCTCGTAGAATTCAAAATCGATTACGCTTGTCATTCATGTAATCGCTCGTTCTTCAAGGACAAAAAAAAAATAAATAAAAAAAAAATAAAAAAAAAATAAAAAAAAAAATAAATAAAAAAAACTCGTTTATGAATTCCACGAGTTTCTATTTTTTATTTGCTGGAGCTTTCTTTTTTTTTTTTTTTTGTTTTAGTTTATATAGAGGAGAAAGATGAGTGATTTATTGGGTCATCATCTAGGGGGTGAAAATTGTGTATTCTAATATAGAATTAAAGGACGAAAATTTCTGATAGAGCCACAAAAATATATGAAGGTGATTTTTATTCTTATTTTATTATTATATATTGTGTATATATATAATTATTGTTCCGCTGTATTATTTACAGTACATTATATGCTGCAATTTAAATCTTACTTAATTCATACATTCATTTTTAATTAATAATTATATCTAACACCTTATTGAAGCTTTAATTACACTAATATGTTTTAACC
>SEYY01023523.1:2500-10000 GCA_009176605.1 Armadillidium nasatum
GGTTCGCACTCATCATTATATTAAATAAAATTTACGATGTAAATAAAAGGAATTGGAAAATTCAGATTTCATTTTAATATACAAATAACTCGTATAAAACTCAACCTCCAAACAACACTCTAATAAACTTCTGTAATTTGGGCTTTAAAAGAGCAATATTTTTAAAACTTACTAGTCTCATATTTCCTTCACTGAGTGGAGTTCTTTGTACTCGTTTTCCTTACAGTCTTATCATTTCAACGTTATGTTCTCTTAACTAATGTTAGAGGTAATTTAGAGAAAAGGTCTGCAACCTTCTTAGACATTTTAATGGCATGCAGACTTCTTTCTACATTTTTACTTTAATTGTGGGGTTAGTTTTACTCCAGCTCTTATGTTCTGTATTTAGGTAGAGGTAATATTAACACTATATATATATATATATATATATATATATATATATATATATATATATATATATATATATATATATATATATATATATATATATAATATATATATATATATATATATAATGAGTCTGCCATGGATCGATTCCTGATCAATTCATATTTCATTAAATAAACCAAGTTTAATCTTCGGCTGAAAAGAGAAGGATATTCCTCAGTGTTGCCCCATCAAAAATGACTGAAAAGAAATGTAATGGAGAAAGAATGTGTTGGAAAAAGTAATTGAAAAGGTTGTGTTACATTTGGCCTGTTGAGAATTCATTAAAGTTTTTTATCGTCTTAATTTTTTTAAATTAAATGTTGTCAAATTTACCACAAAAATTATTTTTAGAAAATTTAATACGAAATAAATATTTTTTATTTGTAATAAATAGTTAGTCCTAATATAGAAATAAAAAAAAAATAAATTACATTTTTAAATTGTTCTTAAAAATACAAATATTTATTAAAGAAATTTGAAACATTTGAATTATTATTTAAATTGCAAAATTCTTATTTTTTTAATTAGGTAGTTTTGATTTATTTTTTGTCAAACAAATGGTTTGTTCAATAAAACTATTCCTATATTTACTGGCATAACTGTCTTAGTACTAAAGTAGATTTAAAATCGGTGTTCGTTAAGTTTTTTTTTTTAAATTTTTGCTGATTAATTAATGTAAATGCTATCTTTAACATGATCTTCAATTTAATTTCTTAATATTCATTGAGAACCTCTCATCTATAAGAGAGTAATCATATATATATAAATAATTAAAATACTAAATTTTCTATAAATTAAAACAAATTTTTAAAAAAAAAAAAAAAAAAAAAAAAAAAAAAAATTCGCAATAAAATAAAATAAATTTTAATATTCACAATTTTTATATAAAAATTAAAATTATATAAAATGAAATATATATATATATATATATATATATATATATATATATATATATATATATATATATATATATATATATATATATATATATATTATATATATATATATATATATATATATATATATATATATATATATATATATATATATATATATATATATATATATATATATATATATATATATATATATATATATATATATATATATATATATATATATATATATATATATATCATAAAATTAAACCAAAAAGGTTTACATAAAATAAAAATGCATAAAATAAATAAAAAATGATTTATATAAAATTATGAATAATAAAAATAAAACATCTTTCAGGTGAAAAATAAACAATGCTTTGGTTTTAATTGGAACTTGAAAAATGGAAGTTAGGGGTTCTTAATATGGGGTGAGGGCGTCCCTCCCCCCTTCCTTGGGAGATGTGTGAGACTGTGAAAAATAAAGCAAGACAAAGTTGGGACTAACGTTATAAATTTTCACAAACACCTTCAAACAATCCCGTTCCATTTTAAGTATACATATATATATTTATATTATAATATATATATATATATATATATATATATATATATATATATATATATATATATATATATATATATATATATATATATATATATATATATATATAATATATATAATATATATATATATATATATATATATATATATATATATATATATATATATATATATATATATATATATATATAATATATATATATATATATATATATATATATATATATATATATATATATATATATATATATATATATATATATATATATATATATATATATATATATTATATATATATATATATATATATATATATATATTATATATATATATATATATATATATATATATTATATATCGATGAAGGCTAATCCATATGATTTTGTAGTAAAGAAGGTAAATGAAAAATATTAAAAGTATGAATTATTAAAATTAAAAAAATAAAATAAATGAAACATTTATGAAAAAGAATCCAACACACTAGAAAAGACAAAGCTCCATTGACCGAAGGAAAATAATACATCAAACTACAGAAAAGCTGACTTTGAATTCAGTACGACGTAATTGTTGGGAGCATAACGAGCTCTCACTGCGTGTGGACGTTTTTCACTCGCTCTCAACTCCTGATGACCTGAAAGGCAGTAGTATTGTGTCAGCCTTGAAGGAAGGCAGATCCCCTCGTCTGTGAGGTCCGCTCTCAAAAACAAAACAAAAAACAACGTAATAAACAGTCAAGGAAGGAGGGCAAAAATATCGTCCTTAGAATACAGGCAAAATGAAGTGAGAAATGACATTTGGGCGTATTAAAATCGGAAATTGTCACGGCTCTGTCTAAAATGTATCTAATTTCAGTACTTAAAATGTATCAAGAAGAAGTTCGAAAAAATTGTTTTATAAAACAAAAAAAACAAAAATGTTACTCCTTTCAAATGAAGAAGAAAAATCTCATTTTATTTAACATTGCTGAGTCTAATTTTCGATGTTATTTTTAATTTAAAAAAAAATAAGTCATTATTAAAAATTTAATTTAAAAAAAGTCATTATTAAAATTATTATGATTTTTATAATCATTATTATTATTATTTACGATAAATGCAATTTTTGGGCTTGAGACCTATATATAAATTATATATCACCAATCTACTAATGAAATTAAGTTTTATAGACCTGTTAAAAAATAATATTTTGATAAAAATAAATTTTTATTTATTATAAATTAAACATTTCAAGCAAAATAATTATTAATTACCAAATACCAATTAAATACCAAAAGAACTATAAAAATTTAAAATTTTTAAATAAATGGGAAACTATTATATAATTGTCTTTCCTCGAATTTAATTACACAGAGGCAAATTAGTTGTCCATTTATTTAAATCGTCTGAATTCTTCATGATGCTACAAAAACAAAATAAATAAAAATGTTTCAGTTAAAAATGATATTAATCTTACATTCAAATAAAGAAAGCTTTTGAATGTGATGATAATAATAAAGTTAAGGAGTTGGTTGACAATGTTTTTTCTTTTAATTTTTTTAAAAAATATTTCTTTGACAAAGTAATTCATTTTTAATTAATAATAAATAGTTACTCTTAGTAATAAAAACGTAAATAAAAATAAGAGTTAATTTAAAAATTAATTTTAAAAATATAGAATTTATTTTATATTTTCTTAATTTTAAATTACTATTTAGGTTGCAAAATTCTAATTTTAAAAATTAAGTACTCCTGGTTTGTTTCAATTTCAACCATTAAACACTTCTTAATTATAGAAACTCAATATATTTATGGGTGTAAAAACCTTAATTGTCCGGATTATTTAACGTATTTATTTATTGTTATTTATTTCTTAGAGTAATGTAACTTTTAAGAACGTTTCTTGTAAAGGAATCCAATTTTTTTTTTTTTTACTATTTATTGCACATCTCACACCTACAAGCAATATATATATATATATATATATATATATATATATATATATATATATATATATATATATATATATATATATATATATATATAATATATATATATATATATATATATATATATATATAATAATATATATTATATATATAATATATTAATAATATATATATATATATAATATATATATATATATATATATATATATATATATATATATATATATATATATATATATATATATATATATATATATATATATATATATATATATATATTATATATATTATATATATATATATATATATATATATATATATATATATATTTGTATTATATTATATTATTCAGAAACGTATTTAAAAATAATAAATAATCTTTTATTTTCAATTTATATTTTATTACAATGGGTAACTATTTATTTTGAAAAATAATTATTTTCAATTAGATATTTAAATTTTTTGTTAATTTATATATAATAATTATATATATATATATATATATATATATATATATATATATATATATATATATATATATATATATATATATATATATATATATATATATATATATATATATATATATATATATATATATATATATATATATATGTTAGACTACACAAAGAAAAATAAAAATATTTGTTAACACTCACACTATTGAATTGATGGAGTTCTAACTCTTTCGGTTCGTCCACTTCTCCTTTTCGAACAGACGAGGTTGATTGAAGTTGAATCGCTGGGTTGAAATTGTTCAGTTGAAGACGCAATTTGGTGTTGAAGACGCAATCTGGTGCAAGCGACAAGACAGACTCAGGATTTCTGCGAGGGCAGCAGGACCACAAAAAGGAACGGTATGCGGCAGTTACAAAGAATTTTAGGACATAAAAAAAAAAATCCCCCCAAAAAACAAATTTTATTAAAAAGGAAAGAAAAAAAATGTTGAATTTGGAAATATGGTGACTTTGTTTAAGAATGGTAAGAACCAAGTAAAGTTTAGGAAAATTTAACAATAGGAACAGAGCTCTCAAAGGCGTTGTCCTAAAGGAAACTTCTGGAAGTAAGTTTTTAATGACTGTGTGTCAATTAAAAACTCTTTCCCCGTCTATCGAAAAGAGAACGTTGATAATCGATGACTCGGTGATTTTAAGGATGATAAGTGGGAGAAGATGTGATTGTTACGGTTCACCTCCCCGGGACTGCAATATATTTAAAATTTTATGTGTACATATTAAGTTTTCTTAAATTTTGTTTTAATAAAATTTGTTTTTCTGTGTTGTTTTCAATAAAATTTGTTTTTCTGTGTTGTTATATCAAAAATTGAGGACTCAAGTATAATATCTTCCTTTTTTGAAAGGAGATTAATTATATTCTTCTTAAACCTCTTGACCTTTTTATTTTGTTTTAAATTATAATTTGAACTGTTATTATTTTATAAATTCGAGTTTTTTTATTGTTTTTTTTATTGTTTTTGATTTTGTTATTTGTTAACTTTTATTATTTGATATCTAAAAACAACAAGAAAAAAACCCATTAGAATTCTAACTACAAAAAGAAAAAACAAAAAACTTTCGTTTTGTTTCTGTTTTTTTCCCCGTTTTCATCTAATGGAATTCCCAAATGACGTCATCTGGAAAATAACAAGAATTACCATATGTGAACATATGCTTACAATATATTCAAAATCAACAAAATACTCATTTTTTTATTTTAATACTAAATTTATTACATGTTAGCTTTTACATTTTAATAAAAATAATAATAATAATAATAATAATAATAATAATAATAATAATAATAATAATAATAATAATAATAATAATAATAATAATAATAATAATAATAATAATAATAATAATAATAATAATAATAATAATAATAATAATAATAATAATAATAATAATAATAATAATAATAATAATAATAATAATAATAATAATAATAATAATAATAATAATAATGTACCTTTTTAAGACTTTCATTTTCAAAATTATTTTTAACACAAAATATCATTTAATGGAGAGTTGATTCGAATTACTAATCAAAAATCTTTGAAATAGCCACAATGGAACTAATTTATTTTTATTTATATTTTAACTACATACAAAGTAAGAGTAATTATTTTAAATAAATTAAATAAAAATAAAAATTGAGTTTCACTTTTAAAATTCTTTTCTTTTTAGATGGTATTAAAGTTAAAGAAATTTTTTATATTTCAAAACTTTTAAATATTTAAAAAAAAATTTGATGGTTTCAAAATGAAATTTTTTTTCCTTCAAGTATCGAAATACCCTTCTTGTTTTATTTGTTTTTTAAATATATAGATATATATAATTAGGTATTCTTACTGCAGAACCTTATGTTTTTATCCAATTTATATATTATGTTGTATTAATGATTATTTCTTGATAACAACCATAAGCAATTTTTGAATATATTTAATAAAATTAGGACACTATACAAGTTCGAATAGAATTTTTAAAAACTTAACTATTTTCTCCATTTAACTTTAACTATTTTATTTGTAAATAAATTTATATATATATATATATATATATATATATACTATATATATATATATATATATATATATATATATATATATATATATATATTATATATATATATATATATATATATATATATATATATATATATATATATATATATATATATATATATATATATATATATATATATATATATTTATTATATACAATACACCATTTCCCGCATGATGCAGGGTGGAGTCAATTGCAGAAATTTGACATTCCTGCAATTGTACATGGGAATAAAACCTGGTTGAAAGGGTTCCCAGTCCTTAAAACCATGCAAAGAGCTAATCTTCATCTGACTCGACTGCGACGAAATCATCATTCATTATTGACCAATTCCTTTTTTTTCTTTTAAATATCTAATTTTCCATTAATTGTCGAAAGTACTTTGCACCGAAATATATGTTGCTTCACAATTTCTTTTTTTTTTTTAATTTCTTTTAATTTACTATTTAAAAAATACTGAAATACTATAACGAAAATATTAAATTTTATGTATTACATTTGGTCAATTCTCGCAAAACTCCACAAACTCTGCAACTTCAGGGAGAAGATCATGAAGCTTCATATTCAGTAGCCTTCTCTTTTCCTCTCTTCTCTTTTCTTCTCTTCTCTTCTCTTTCTCTTCTCTTCTCTTCTCCTCTCTTCTCCTCTCTTCTCTTCTCTTCTCTTTTCTTTTCTTCTCTTCTCCACTCCTCTTCTCTTCTCTTCTCTTCTCTTCTGACTTCCTTGTGATGTTCCTATCTTTTCTTTATCCCATCTGCTTCCAAGCACATCCTTTCTCGACGGCAGCCGAATCATATATATATATATATATATATATATATATATATATATATATATATATATATATATATATATATATATATATATATATATATATATATATATATATATATATTAAACTAAAGGTGTGTTCCAAGAAATCAAGGGTGACGTCATGCTTAAGGAAGCTGTACCGAAAATATCCTGAAGAATCTTTTATATTATTGGAACACTTCGCTTTAGCAATTATCAGCTGAAAACAAACGTAAATATATTTTAAAATATAATTTAATCAGTCATTTAATTAACTTAAACAATCATTTAATTTAATTAATATCATTAATGTTGTTTGTAAGAATATAAGATAACGTACGAGCAAAC
>SEYY01023523.1:15000-23439 GCA_009176605.1 Armadillidium nasatum
TATATATATATATATATATATATATATATATATATATATATATATATATATATATATATATATATATATATATATATATATATATATATATATATATATATATATATATATATATATATATATATATATATATATATATATATATATATATATATATATATATATATATATATATATATATATATATATATATATATATATATATATATATATATATATATATATATATATATATATATATATATATATATATAGTATATATATATATATATATATATATATATATATATATATATATATATATATATATATATATATATATATATATATATATATATATATATATATATATATATATATATATATATATATATATATATATATATATATATATATATATATATATATATATATATATATATATATATATATATATATATATATATATATATATATATATATATATATATATATATATATATATATATATATATATATATATATATATATATATATATATATATATATATATATATATATATATATATATATATATATATATATATATATATATATATATATATATATATATATATATATATATATATATATATATATATATATATATATATATATATATATATATATATATATATATATATATATATATATATATATATATATATATATATATATATATATATATATATATATATATATATATATATATATATATATATATATATATATATATATATATATATATATATATATATATATATATATATATATATATATATATATATATATATATATATATATATATATATATATATATATATATATATATATATATATATATATATATATATATATATATATATATATATATATATATATATATATATATATATATATATATATATATATATATATATATATAGTAGGTTCAATCCCAAAAGATGTTACACTTTTTTCAAATACCTAAAATATTAGGTTAAATAATGAAAATATAGGGTAAAAAAAAAAAAAAAAAAAAAAATTTTTTTTGTTTAATATATTTGAATCCATAATGTGAAGTTAAATAATATTAAAATAACGTTCCTTTTTTAAATTTCAAGTTTATATATATATTCAAAATATCATTCCTTTTTAAAAAAAAAAAAATTATATATATATATATATATATATATATATATATATATATATATATATATATATATATATATATATATATATATATATATATATATATATATATATATATATATATATATATATATATATATATATATATATATATATGTACGTATATATATATATATATATAAAATATTTGAAATTGAGCAATGTCTTTTAAAATTTCTTCAAACAAATTTTTATCTTTATTTCTTTTTCTCCACACAAATTCACAAATGTATGAGTCAATCATATTTCTGTGCATACCCTTTTTTTTTATTTTTATATTTAAATACACTCCACATACCCTCAATACTCTGAGTATTTGCACCAGTGTTTGGGTCAACAAAGTTTTTTGAGTGATTAAATGTTTAAACGAATAACCAGGAAGAGAATTTATGTTTTTAAATGACGCCCAACAATCACTTATAATTGTGGATCCTGGTTTTATATATTTTTTTATACAATCACATAAAGTTTTTTCTGATCTGTCAGGAACAGCACATAAAAAAGTTTCTTTATTTTCACGACAAATGCCGCCAAATATCCACTGTTGAGGAAATATCCGTCCTTTATTATATTTCCTTTTAGACAAACATGTCTCATCAATTTCTACTGTCATGTTTTGACCACCAATGCTTATTGGATTTCTAATTATTGAATTTGCACAAACCTGTAAAATAAATCATCCTTTTTAAAAAAAAATAATCTAATTTTTCTTATCATAATACAAATTAACAAAATCAAACTACCAAACAATACCTAACATTTACATAATTTTAACATAACCTAAAATAAACTAAAATAATCTAAAATAAAAAAAAAAAACATTAAATAAATTTTACAAAAAAATATATTTAAAAACCTGATAATGAAATTAAAGAAATATCTTACCTCACGCAAGTAATTATTGAAATCAATAGAAGTATTTTTAGAAATATTTAATTCCTCTTCGGAAAATTTAATTGTTGTCAATTCCTTACTCCAACTATAAATGAATTTAATTATTTTTATAAGAGGCAAGGAAGAACCTTCTAGCCAAGTTTCCCTTCTCACTGGGAATTGACTGTTTTTACAAGGTTTGGTTCTACATATCCAAACTACGTTTTTGCCATACTGTTTCAATTTCAATTTCATCGAATGTCCATTTTTGCATACTTTATTTAATGGTATTATGTTGAAATTTTGAAAAAACTTTATAGCTTCAAATTCATTTTAATATTGTTTGTAAACCACTCAATGTTATAATTTAGAGACATATTAATTTGTATAAAATATTATAAAATATTATAAAATATTATTCACAAACAAAAAAAAATGCAACGTCTATATTAGTCATAACAAACTTGACAACTAAATAAATTGAAGAACTAAATAAATATTTCTTTTTAAAAAATAAAAATGCAAAAGAACTTATTGAATTTCACGTATTAAAAAATACGAATAACGTTATTTTATCTTATATTGGGGATTTTCAACTTTTTTAAGGAAATTAAACCACTAAAGAAAAGTGTAACATCTTTTGGGATTGAACCTATATATATATATATATATATATATATATATATATATATATATATATATATATATATATATATATATATATATATATATATATATATATATATATATATATATATATATATAATATATATATATATATATATATATATATATATATATATATATATATATATATATATATATATATATATATATATATATATATATATATATATATATATATATATATATATATATATATTCTATAAATAAGGTTTATGACGAAAAGGCTATCATATTAAAGAAAAAGTAACCTCAAATTTGTATATAAAATGAATTTTTACACATAAATAAAATTATAAATTTTCAAGTTTAGTTATATAAATAGGTTAAAGCAATATACTTAATTGTGGCTAGCATTGACCCTTTGGTAAAGTATTAGAAAGTATTAGTATTAAAATTCAAAGTTCTATTATCAGATATTTAAAAGTGTTAATATATTGGAAATTCCTCTGTATGAAAATGAAACACAGAATTACCAAAAAATACTTTAGGAATCACGTTCTAATTATACATCACTGCCGGTTAGACAAATTCCCTTGGTTCCAGCTTGATATAAAGTTAGAAAAGCGAACCAGGTAAAAGAAAAGGAGCGATTAAATATGGGAGTGAATAGTATAAAAAAAAAAAAAAAAAAAAAAAAAAAAAAAAAAAAAAAAAAAAAAAAAAAAAAAAAAAAATGAATGAATGTTGTTAATGAAGTGTGAGTGTAGAAAAAAAAAATTTTTTTTATACCATCGTACATTCCTATCATTTAAATTTTGACCTCCTCATTTGAAGACTAAAAAGGAAATATTATTTTTCCTTCGTCTGCCAGGAAGGCTTATATATTGTCAGTATTCTTGAGCGAAAGTTCCGAAACAAAACTGGAGTTTATTGAGCAGTTAAATGACGGTTGCCGGCTTGCTAGGCCTGTTACAACCGGTTTGTGATTTTTTGTTCATTATCATGTACACACGATTGTCCATTATGTTGCATATTATGTTCATCACACACACAAAAACACACACACATGCATATATATATATATATATATATATATATATATATATATATATATATATATATATATATATATATATATATATATATATATATATATATATATATATATATATATATATATATATATATATATATATATATATATATATATATATATATATATATATATATATATATATATATATATATATATATATATATATATATATATATATATATATATATATATATATATATATATATATATATATATATATATATATATATATATATATATATATATATATATATATATATATATATATATATATATATATATATATATATATATATATATATATATATATATATATATATATATATATATATATATATATATATATATATATATATATATATATATATATATATATATATCGAATATATATATCAGAGATGTGCATGAGCGCAATTTGCGCTTTAGGTATAAAATTTGTGCTTTTGCGTTTGCGCGAAAACTCGAAAATGTGCATTTTTGCATTTGCGCATAACAACTTTTTTAAGAGCGCAAAAAGGGCAAATTTGGGCTTTATCTAAATATCTGCTTGAAGAACACGATGCCCTTTGCCAACTTAAACATCGCCGTTCCATTTCCCACACATTAAACCTCTTGGCTACTAGGGATGTTTCGAAAGTTCTTCGCTGGTCCTCTGGTGCCAAGGATTCATTTAATAAGACACTTGCCAAAGCACAGGCATTGTGGAATGCCCAAAATAGGAAAACTACAACTGCTGCGAGAATCAAGAAAGAGTTTGGAACAAAGCTTAAAACACCAAGTATTACTCGCAGGTACTCCCTATACGATTCTGTGAAAGACCTGCTTAAGAATATGGTGTCGGCAAGCAAGGTAAAGCAGCTCTCTACCCATGATGTTTTCCAAAATTGTACAAGCCCTTTTGAGCCTTCCTGTGTTCGATGCAGTGTGTCGAAACACATTGCCTTTATAGTATGGGAGACACCCCATAAACAGCCAGGACTTGTTCTTCACCAGTGCTGTGTCTGCTACAGTTGTTTATTTTCACCATAAGAAATTAAAACAGCTATTAGTTCTTTCTGCTCTGTCTTTAGAACGTCTGGTAGAAGTTTTACGTCCCAATGAGCTACAACAGCTTCCTTCTCTGGTATATAAATTCGTTCCAATATCTTCTCAGTGTCTTTTCTCTGAATACTTTTCGCCTTTCATGGATGGTGGTTTTTGACACTTTGAATTCCTCAGGATTCTCCCTAAGTGCTTCTATGGGAGCTTTGAGTATTCGTGTGGCATTTCTGACAGATACCTTACACCGATCCAACAACAGAGATAGTTTCATGGTTAAAATTTCCTTAACGCCAAGCTTCATCCTTTTGCTATGAGATGGTCCAGTAAGTTCCTCGGTTTCTTGAGAAGTACAAATGTCCATTGGCAGCACATCCTCGATATCTTCATAGCATGGTTTCCTCTTCATCACTGTCCTCACCTTCTTCATCATCAGTCTATGAACAAAGGAAAAGAAATAAAAGAACCAAATTAATTATGAAAATAGCTAAGTTACGTTGCTTATCTTGCTTTGTTGGTGCTTTTGTAAAAACTAAACAAAAGAACCAGGGAACGTAAACGTCCCTACCAAAAGATCAATATTCAAGGAAAAATAAGAATCTTACCTATGTCGAATAAACATTCCGCTTGAATTTGCTCGTTCATTTTCGCAAGTTTCTTTTGTAGTTTTCTTTCTTCAGCTCGAGCTAATTTCAAATCAATTTCAAACATAGAGCCTGGCCGACCCTTTCCCTTTGTTTCAAAAGAAACTCCTTGTCTTCTTCTGATTTCATCATGGCCAAGGCATCTTGATTGGCGATATCAAAGATATCATCTACCTTTGAGGCGAACTCTTTGATTTTGTTATTTTCAGCTTCTGAATGTTAATACTGGTCCTTTTGTACATTTCTCCACTCTGCGTGAAGTTTCTCTAATTTAGTAATAGCATCTTTCACATGTTTTCTAGGAATCCGAGCTTTTCCCCAGAAAACAAAAACTTCTTGTATGGTAATTCTTGCTGAATCTCTTAGATTCAATTTCACAGAAAGCAAACTGTAGAACAAAGTGGATAAAACTTGACGATTGGAGGGCAATTTACAACCGGTTATCTGGGGAGCCGGATAGCCTGTAATGAAAATTTTATCTTTGGTTCTGCTTCTTATGGCAGAGGTGGAAGCCATTATTTTACTATTATATTTTAATCTCGAAAAAATTAATAATATACATTACAACGAATATTAGTTTCGGAAATTAGATGTATAAATAAACAAAACAAAATAAGTAAAAAAAAAAAGGTCTCCTTAAATCTAAATTTACATGAATATGATGATATAATGATGATGAGGCAGTTAAAACTGGGTTCGACTTGAAGTAGAAATAAATATACAGTATATAGAATATAAATTAGCTACAATAATATTGCATTTAATTAGAGACATAAATCATGAGAAAATAATGAGAGGTTCCGGAGATACGCCCCCAAAACGTCGATAGTCTGCCCAAAAACCGCGTTTCTGTAAATTTGAGCGCACAGTGGCACAGGTTCACATACTCCAATCGTGCTCAAAAGTTAACTACCTTAAAATCTGGAGAGGCTGATCGGTTTGTGGGGTTCCCGTTGACAAAATTCTAAAATCAATTTTTTACAGTCACCCTAATATATATATATATATATATATATATATATATATATATATATATATATATATATATATATATATATATATATATATATATATATATATATATATATATATATATATATATATATATATATATATATATATATATATATATATATATATATATATATATATATATATATATATATATATATATATATATATATATATATATATATATATATATATATATATATATATATATATATATATATATATATATATATATATATATATATATATATATATATATATATATATATATATATATATATATATATATATATATATATATATATATATATATATATATATATATATATATATATATATATATATATATATATATATATATATATATATATATATATATATATATATATATATATATATATATATATATATATATATATATATATATATATATATATATATATATATATATATATATATATATATATATATATATATATATATATATATATATATATATATATATATATATATATATATATATATATATATATATATATATATATATATATATATATATATATATATATATATATATATATATATATATATATATATATATATATATATATATATATATATATATATATATATATATATATATATATAAAAAAACAAATTTTTTACTTTTTAAGCTTCATTAATATTGGACTTATTAACACGTTTTCCCCAATATGATTTTTATTTTACTCTCAATTTTCTAGCATTTATTCTCAAGCTGAAAAGCGACACCTAAAGTAATCTTGAACCTATATTTATATATATACATATATATATATATATATATATATATATATATATATATATATATATATATATATATATATATATATATATATATATATATATATATATATATATATATATATATATATATATATATATATATATATATATATATATTCAAAATGAGTAAATGAAAGATTGCTTCAGGAAAAATAAGTATCTTAATTAAGACCTTCCATAATTCAATTTATTGACCTCACTTAATGCTCTTTTACTTTTTTTAACAGAATTAAAAAGAAGAGAACTATTAACTTTCTCTCTCTCTCTCTCTCTCTCTCTCTCTCTCTCTCTCTCTCTCACTCTCTCTCTCTCTCTTTTCATCACTCTGTCCCTCTCCATCTCACTGTCAGTGTCACTCTCACTCATTTTCTCTTATTATTACTATCTCTCTCTCTCTCTCTCTCTCTCTCTCTCTCTCTCTCTCTCTCTCTCTTTTATCATCACTCTGTTCCTTCCCTTCTCACTCTCACTCATTTTCTTTATCCAACTCTCAGTTCTCAATAGCAGTTCTCACTCTCTCTTTCTCTCTCTCTCTTCCTTCATCACTCTCCCCATTCATCTCTTACTGTCACTCTTTTTCTAATCTTTTCAATATCTTTACCTCTATTCTCTCTCTCTCTCTCTCTCTTTTTTTCTCATGAACCTTCCCATTTCTTTTAATCTCTTCTCCCCACTCTCACTTTTACAAATTCGTTTGAAATAATTGAACATCAAATAATTAATTTACTTTAGCATATTCCATCATTTTAATATGCAATTAAAAAAATGCATATACATGATAAATTTTTGAACTATATATTTATTTTTTTATTTTTTATTTTTTATTTTTTTTACACATCACCACCACTCACGGGCAAAGCCCTATTCAAGGAGGGGGTGTTAAAAGAATAAGAAAGTAAGTAAAAGAGCACAAAATCCAAAAAACGAAAACCACCATTACATTACCAACCTAACGCAAATTTTTTAGGTGAGCGCAGACTCGGGCTTTAAAGAAATTGAGATAAAATGCGAAGGGAAATACGGAAGATGGAAGAGAGTTCCACAAAACAGAGGTGGCAGGAAAGAAAGAGGCACCACAGCGGACAAGCCTGGAATTGCCTATGTCCACGCAAAATTGATGCTCGGACATTGCACCCC
>SEYY01023524.1:2500-23212 GCA_009176605.1 Armadillidium nasatum
TGTAAATATCACTTTACTACCTTAACACTACCTACTATTTGAGTAAATTACGGGAGGAATTTTATATATATATATATATATATATATATATATATATATATATATATATATATATATATAATATATATATATATATATATATATATATATATATATATATATATATATATATATATATATATAATAATATATATATTTATATTTTACTCAAATAAAAATAGAAAATTTTCAGGTTCAGCCAATCACAGTTTAATTAAGCCCAACTCAATATTTTATTTTCTTTTATTCAAATATTTTATGAAATGATCTCCTTTATATAAATATTTATTTTAAAAAAACTTTTGTTCACGATGTACAACATAAAATATGAAAAATTGAAGAAGTTTGACTGAGACAAAACTCCCTAAAGGTTTAATTATGAAAATGGTAAAAAATATTTTATAAAAGCTATCTTTTCCTAAAGCTACAAATTTAAAGCAGAGCTATATAAAAAAAATAGTTATTATAGTTGCTTTATAAATATTTAAATACGATTTATTAAACAAAATGTAAAATAAACAATAAACATTAAATTAAGCTCAAATTTCTCTGCAAAAATTTTCTGTTGCCAAACATTGACCTTTGGTATAGGTCATTTTTTACTTATATTTACAAAATTAATCCAATACAAAATACCACAAAAATTCTCGATACCGACACTAGACTATTTCCACAATACTCAAGACATTTTAACTGTCACTCATCATCACTAACAACCTGGCATATTTAAAAACTTACGACTCACTGCAGTCTGACAGTCCCACTTATCTGAAAATGGTTTACTATATGCCCACATTGTTGTATTTCAATATCAAATAATACTATAAAAGGATACTTACAACAACTGGTTGGTCTGCTGAAACAATTTCCACTTCATCATCATCACCATCCCCATCAAGGCTATCATCATCGCCAGTGAGATCAACAATGCAAGGAGGTTCCTGAACTGCTTCAGGTAAGACTTTATTAGAAGAGGATGTGGAAGGTTTTGTGCTGTCCTCATGATTAACACAAGATTCCAGCAATTGTACGTCTTTTTTCTCCTTTATTTCCTCTTTGATAACAGGTGCATCTTCTCCTGCAGCTGCAACAGAAACTAAACCAGTTCCTGTTGCGTTGGATGAATCTTCTTCACCCATTAAATTTGGTAAAGGGGATGAAGATAGTGATGGAACTACAGGTGAAGACTTACCATCAATAGATAATTCTGATTTTGGGGATAAGGAGTAAAATGGTTCGCGATACGATGGACTAAGTCTAAGAGTGAAGGATTCATCTATAAATTGACTACTAGAAGGATTATTAATCTGAGGAGTATTTAAGGATGAAGGGGGAGGAGGAGGAAGAGGTGGGGGGCAAGACAATTGGTGAAGCTCTTCGTTTGGTCTGTCACCTGAGAGTAAAGGAGTTTTTTCAGTGAGGGGAAGTGGTTCAGGAATTAAAGAGACTGAAGGGCAATGAAATTCTGTTGGTGGGGGTGACAATCTATTTGCAATGGGATGAACTGATACTGAAGAGGGGGACTCAACTCTATTTTGAGTAATGGAATACTGATAAGCTGGAGGTGAGGGCAAAGGGGATGAATGCCTATTTTGTTGACACGACTCATCATAATCACAAGGTTGATGTTCAGGCCAAGACAATGGTTCTGGCGATGAAGGTATGGGTAAAGCTGGTGAATCTGACATAACATGAGAGCATGGACTTTGGTTTGGTGCTGGCGAGGAATTGAGGCATTTTGAAGGAGTGTCAGGAGGAGAACAAGAAATGAATGTATCTGATGAATCTCTATCTAATGCTGACAAAGGGCAGTAGTTGTTACAATTGGTAGGTGGGGAATTTGGGAACTCATCCTTCAGAGGTAGATCCAAGTCATCTTGAGATGATGAAAGGTCCGAATTGGTGAAGTTCATATTTTTCTGTTAAAACAAAAAATATGTATAAACATATCACTTAAATATATTAAATCTATCATCTAGTAATGAAATAAAGAATTAGAATTAGGAATTTTTATGAAACTAGAATTAAATATTTTTCTCAATATAATATATATATATATATATATATATATATATATATATATATATATATATATATATATATATATATATATATATATATATATATATATATATATATATATATATATATATATATATATATATATATATATATATATATATATATATAACTTCCTATATATTAATGATGAAATTTTTTTTTGTAACACATTGCATTCATGGATAGCCACTTTCAAATTTCAAATACTTACTTATGGCTGAATGCTTCTAGGGCATTGGGTCATGAAATTTCAAATATCATTTATCAATTTCACAGTCTTTGTCTTAACAGTGCCAACTTATATGACTAATAAATGTAATTAAGTATTTTAAACGAAATTAAATGTATCTTACTCCAAAATTATTGTTTTATATTAGATACAGGCATTAGACAATATTTTTTCATTTCTAAAATTGGACTTCAAGCTTTGCTATGCTATGCTTTTCTTATATTCCACAACAAGTCAATAAATGCTGTTATAAGAAAATGTCACAAATTTTAAGTCATATTATGCAAACAAAAGTTGATCATTTTAATTTATCTCTGATTGTTACATCAATATTGCTGTTTTCGAGGTATTGAGAAAACAGTTGCTGTATCTTTTTACATCTTAAACATATGTTTGAAAACACAACCATGCTTTCTTCTGTTGGTTCATACTTCAATTCTGTTAACATGGTTTACAGTTACCTTTACAGTATTTTACTTACACCAGCTCTTTTGTTTATACTTGCGACTGTATAGAGAAAAAGTAGTTCCTATTATGAGTGTGTCTCATATTTAAGACCAATCCTTTTACACAATTCCTTCGAAATGTAAAATTTAATGCTTTTAATTCTCATTTTCAACTTGGCTCTTCCAATTTAAAACTTTCTTAAATTATATGTTGTAGTGTTGTATAACTCCCCTTACACTATCAATATTATAAAAGACATTGTTCTTTTGATATGGCTTCTCATATGAGCTCATGAGGAATATAATCTTACAATTTCAATTTTACTCTCCTTACATTTTCCTATTTACTATCAGTGTTATGTTAACACTCTTCTATCTTCCCTTTGACTTACAAGCTCTAAAATGTTACAAATAAGGGAATCACAGAAATTAGTATCTTTATCTAAGCACTCGATGGGTCTTGGTTTACCATAAAACATAAGTGATCAAAGAAATATTGATCTTAAATAAAAAAAATTAACATGTACGTTAATTATACTTCAAAACAGTTTCATGTTATGAATACCTTTACACAAAAGGCTTATTTTTTGTCCCCCACTTTCATAACAACATGAGGTTCCATGAACTATTGGGTACAATGATTCACAACTATGTGGCTACAAGACATAAGTACAGTTATGTAATCATTAGTAATGATAAATGTATAGTAAACAAAATATTAAAAAAGAAAAAATGTATGAAAATAAACACAAGGCAAAATAGATTTAAGGATACATTAGATGTCTAGTGTCCCTATTGAGTGTACTAGTGATGCAACCGGATCTCTGGCTCTGGCAAAGCTGGAGATCCATCCATTTTACAACTCTCCAGCTCTGGCTGGAGAAGACCTCTCTCTGACTCTCCAGCCAGAGTTTAGAGTAGTCTTAATTACTTTTAAATATTAAAATTTAACTTTTATTACCTTGCATGAAAGGGGGCAAAAATCATATATTATAATTTTGAATCATATAATTATTATGCATACAGGAATACCTTGCTTAATGTGGTTAAGTGGTTCCAAGAAGCATCCACGCAATGCAAAACCGTGTTGTTCAAGGTAAATTTATAATGGATTTCAATTGAATTTGTTCCTCACAAAAAATTTAAGATAATAAAAAGCTTAAAAATTAAAAAATGTATATTTCTATCAACTAAATAACAGAAAATCCGTTGAAACTAATCTAAAACTTGTTAAAACAAAAAAAGTTTACCTAAAATTTAATTTTTATGAAAATAGTTAGTGTTGATTGACCCATCTTCTTTCTTGTCTCTTTAAGTAGCTCTCTATATAACATTTTGATCGTATTTTTGAGACTGTTTCACTTTGAAGCTTCTCTCAAAATTTGAGTTGGCATCTATAAGAAAATTGGAATCTTCATCAATTTTTCTCAAAAAAGTCGAAAGGTCAGCAAAGGAAAATTCTTTAGCCACAACTTCTTCAATCATGCTATCTTCATCTTCTTCTGATTGATAAGCTCATTATTGTTCTAACTCCAAGAGGGTGTCATTATCCAGATCATCTGAATGCAAATCAATATGCCCATTTACATTTTTACAATCTAAACATGAAAAAAAATCTTTACCCATCTGAACAATTTCTTTCGAGATTTCCTCTTTCTTCTCACCTTGGACACTCTGCAGCTGATGATCAGTGTTGCCAATTTGTAACTTTGTGTAATAAAGCTGTGTTAGAATGAAACAAGCATTGTTCAAAAGGATGTTATGCAAGGTATTCCTGTACTTCAAAATGCTTTAAAACTTGAAAAATTTAAATATTCAAATTCTTACAAATTTTATGGTAAAAAATTTTTAAAATGTTTTACTTACCAATTTACGTAAACCTCTTGTCATATACAAGTGAAAACAGTATCATGGTTATTTTCTTTTCAAATATATATACTGGCATATATATATATAAAATATATAAAATTTAACGAGATCATATGAAAATACTGTTTACTGATCAATCATTAACAATCTAATTTTTAAATATAAATAAGTCAATCCAATTTTCATATAAAAACCTCAACTGATATATTTTTTCTTTTTTTTTCCATTATCAAGAATTGATACAAAGAAAAAAATATGAAAAATTTTCAAGTTCTATTAAAAATAAGGAGAAATAATATTTAAAATTTATCACACTATACAGGAAGTTCATATTATTAAATATGCACCATTAAAAATAGCTGAAAGGATAACATACATACAAATTAAACAAATCTTAAAATACAGCAAGGGTAGTAGTAATTCATACTGTGAAAATAATTAAAAAGTATTACCAATATTGAATACTCTTACAATTAACAGAACTTTCAATCACCTTTTCCAAGGATCAATTTATGAAACCATCAATGTTGCTGTTTTCAAGGTATTGAGAAAACAGTTGCTTTGTCTTTTTAATCTTAAATACATTTGAAAACACAACCATGCTTCCCTCTGTTGATCTATACTTCAATTCTGACCTTAATTCCATCTAAAAACATATATCTTGCAATTCTACTGTGCCTGGACCATAGCGTTCAGTATTCCCTTTTCTGTCAGAAATTTCCAGTTTGTAGTTAATTACAGCCATAGAAAAACAATTCTACAAGTTATCAATAATTTGGGAGGCATATGAACTCATCATTAGCAACAAAATGTGTATCAATCTTGGTAGGTAGTTGGAGTTAGTGGATCGAGTTGGGGTTGTTCATTTTGAATTTTGTTGCTAATGATGAGTTCATATGCCTCCCAAATTATTGATAACTTGTAGAATTGTTTTTCTATGGCTGTAATTAACTACAAACTGGAAATTTCTGACAGAAAAGGGAATACTGAACGCTATGGTCCAGGCACAGTAGAATTGCAAGATATATGTTTTTAGATGGAATTAAGGTCAGAATTGAAGTATAGACCAACAGAGGGAAGCATGGTTGTGTTTTCAAATGTATTTAAGATTAAAAAGACAAAGCAACTGTTTTCTCAATACCTTGAAAACAGCAACATTGATGGTTTCATAAATTGATCCTTGGAAAAGGTGATTGAAAGTTCTGTTAATTGTAAGAGTATTCAATAAATTGGTAATACTTTTTAATTATTTTCACAGTATGAATTACTACTACCCTTGCTGTATTTTAAGATTTGTTTAATTTGTATGTATGTTATCCTTTCAGCTATTTTTAATGGTGCATATTTAATAATATGAACTTCCTGTATAGTGTGATAAATTTTAAATATTATTTCTCCTTATTTTTAATAGAACTTGAAAATTTTCATATTTTTTTCTTTGTATCAATTCTTGATAATGGAAAAAAAAGAAAAAATATATCAGTTGAGGTTTTTATATGAAAATTGGATTGACTTATTTATATTTAAAAATTAAATTGTTAACGATTGATCAGTAAACAGTATTTTCATATGATCTCGTTAAATTTTATATATTTTATATGTATATATGCCAGTATATATATTTGAAAAGAAAATAACCATGATACTGTTTTCACTTGTATATGACAAGAGGTTTACGTAAATTGGTAAGTAAAACATTTTAAAAATTTTTTTACCATAAAATTTGTAAGAATTTGAATATTTAAATTTTTCAAGTTTTAAAGCATTTTGAAGTACAGGAATACCTTGCATAACATCCTTTTGAACAATGCTTGTTTCATTCTAACACAGCTTTATTACACAAAGTTACAAATTGGCAACACTGATCATCAGCTGCAGAGTGTCCAAGGTGAGAAGAAAGAGGAAATCTCGAAAGAAATTGTTCAGATGGGTAAAGATTTTTTTTCATGTTTAGATTGTAAAAATGTAAATGGGCATATTGATTTGCATTCAGATGATCTGGATAATGACACCCTCTTGGAGTTAGAACAATAATGAGCTTATCAATCAGAAGAAGATGAAGATAGCATGATTGAAGAAGTTGTGGCTAAAGAATTTTCCTTTGCTGACCTTTCGACTTTTTTGAGAAAAATTGATGAAGATTCCAATTTTCTTATAGATGCCAACTCAAATTTTGAGAGAAGCTTCAAAGTGAAACAGTCTCAAAAATACGATCAAAATGTTATATAGAGAGCTACTTAAAGAGACAAGAAAGAAGATGGGTCAATCAACACTAACTATTTTCATAAAAATTAAATTTTAGGTAAACTTTTTTTGTTTTAACAAGTTTTAGATTAGTTTCAACGGATTTTCTGTTATTTAGTTGATAGAAATATACATTTTTTAATTTTTAAGCTTTTTATTATCTTAAATTTTTTGTGAGGAACAAATTCAATTGAAATCCATTATAAATTTACCTTGAACAACACGGTTTTGCATTGCGTGGATGCTTCTTGGAACCACTTAACCACATTAAGCAAGGTATTCCTGTATGCATAATAATTATATGATTCAAAATTATAATATATGATTTTGCCCCCTTTCATGCAAGGTAATAAAAGTTAAATTTTAATATTTAAAAGTAATTAAGACTACTCTAAACTCTGGCTGGAGAGTCAGAGAGAGGTCTTCTCCAGCCAGAGCTGGAGAGTTGTAAAATGGATGGATCTCCAGCTTTGCCAGAGCCAGAGATCCGTTGCATCACTAGTACACTCAATAGGGACACTAGACATCCAATGTATCCTTAAATCTATTTTGCCTTGTATTTATTTTCATACATTTTTTCTTTTTTAATATTTTGTTTACTATACATTTATCATTACTAATGATTACATAACTGTACTTATGTCTTGTAGCCACATAGTTGTGAATCATTGTACCCAATAGTTCATGGAACCTCATGTTGTTATGAAAGTGGGGGACAAAAAATAAGCCTTTTGTGTAAAGGTATTCATAACATGAAACTGTTTTGAAGTATAATTAACGTACATGTTAATTTTTTTTATTTAAGATCAATATTTCTTTGATCACTTATGTTTTATGGTAAACCAAGACCCATCGAGTGCTTAGATAAAGATACTAATTTCTGTGATTCCCTTATTTGTAACATTTTAGAGCTTGTAAGTCAAAGGGAAGATAGAAGAGTGTTAACATAACACTGATAGTAAATAGGAAAATGTAAGGAGAGTAAAATTGAAATTGTAAGATTATATTCCTCATGAGCTCATATGAGAAGCCATATCAAAAGAACAATGTCTTTTATAATATTGATAGTGTAAGGGGAGTTATCTACAACATATAATTTAAGAAAGTTTTAAATTGGAAGAGCCAAGTTGAAAATGAGAATTAAAAGCATTAAATTTTACATTTCGAAGGAATTGTGTAAAAGGATTGGTCTTAAATATGAGACACACTCATAATAGGAACTACTTTTTCTCTATACAGTCGCAAGTATAAACAAAAGAGCTGGTGTAAGTAAAATACTGTAAAGGTAACTGTAAACCATGTTAACAGAATTGAAGTATGAACCAACAGAAGAAAGCATGGTTGTGTTTTCAAACATATGTTTAAGATGTAAAAAGATACAGCAACTGTTTTCTCAATACCTCGAAAACAGCAAATATTGATGTAACAATCAGAGATAAATTAGAATGATCAACTTCTGTTTGCATAATATGACTTAAAATTTGTGACATTTTCTTGTGTAGATGTAACAGCATTTATTGACTGGTTGTGGAATATAAGAAAAGCATAGCATAGCAAAGCTTGAAGTCCAATTTTAGAAATGAAAAAATATTGTCTAATGCCTGTATCTAATATAAAACAATAATTTTGGAGTAAGATACATTTAATTTCGTTTAAAATACTTGATTACATTCATTAGTCATATAAGTTGGCACTGTTAAGACAAAGACTGTGAAATTGATAAATGATATTTGAAATTTCATGACCCAATGCCCTAGAAGCATTCAGCCATAAGTAAGTATTTGAAATTTGAAAGTGGCTATCCATGAATGCAATGTGTTACAAAAAAAAATTTCATCATTAATATATATAGGAAGTTTATATATATATATATATATATATATATATATATATATATATATATATATATATATATATATATATATATATATATATATATATATATATATATATATATATATATATATATATATATATATATATATATATATATAAATATTGAGAAAATATTTAATTCTAGTTTCATAAAAATTCCTAATTCTAATTCTTTATTTCATTACTAGATGATAGATTTCAATATATTTAAGTGAAATAAGTATTGTTTATACATATTTTTTGTTTTAACAGAAAAATATGAACTTCACCAATTCGGACCTTTCATCATCTCAAGATGACTTGGATCTACCTCTGAAGGATGAGTTCCCAAATTCCCCACCTACCAATTGTAACAACTACTGCCCTTTGTCAGCATTAGATAGAGATTCATCAGATACATTCATTTCTTGTTCTCCTCCAGACACTCCTTCAAAATGCCTCAATTCCTCGCCAGCACCAAACCAAAGTCCATGCTCTCATGTTATGTCAGATTCACCAGCTTTACCCATACCTTCATCGCCAGAACCATTGTCTTGGCCTGAACATCAACCTTGTGATTATGATGAGTCGTGTCAACAACATAGGCATTCATCCCCTTTGCCCTCACCTCCAGCTTATCAGTATTCCATTACTCAAAATAGAGTTGAGTCCCCCTCTTCAGTATCAGTTCATCCGATTGCAAATAGATTGTCACCCCCACCAACAGAATTTCATTGCCCTTCAGTCTCTTTAATTCCTGAACCACTTCCCCTCACTGAAAAAACTCCTTTACTCTCAGGTGACAGACCAAACGAAGAGCTTCACCAATTGTCTTGCCCCCCACCTCTTCCTCCTCCTCCCCCTTCATCCTTAAATACTCCTCAGATTAATAATCCTTCTAGTAGTCAATTTATAGATGAATCCTTCACTCTTAGACTTAGTCCATCCTATCGCGAACCATTTTACTCCTTATCCCCAAAATCAGAATTATCTATTGATGGTAAGTCTTCACCTGTGGTTCCATCACTATCTTCATCCCCTTTACCAAATTTAATGGGTGAAGAAGATTCATCCAACGCTACAGGAACTGGTTTAGTTTCTGTTGCAGCTGCAGGAGAAGATGCACCTGTTATCAAAGAGGAAATAAAGGAGAAAAAAGACGTACAATTGCTGGAATCTTGTGTTAATCATGAGGACAGCACAAAACCTTCCACATCCTCTTGTTCTAATAAAGTCTTACCTGAAGCAGTTCAGGAACCTCCTTGCATTGTTGATCTCACTGGCGATGATGATAGCCTTGATGGGGATGGTGATGATGATGAAGTGGAAATTGTTTCAGCAGACCAACCAGTTGTTGTAAGTATCCTTTTATAGTGTTTTTTGATATTGAAATACAACAATGTGGGCATATAGTAAACCATTTTCAGATAAGTGGGACTGTCAGACTGCAGTGAGTCGTAAGTTTTTAAATATGCCAGGTTGTTAGTGATGATGAGTGACAGGTAAAATGTCTAGAGTATTGTGGAAATAGTCTAGTGTCGGTATCGAGAATTTTTGTGGTATTTTGTATTGGATTAATTTTGTAAATATAAGTAAAAAATGACCTATACCAAAGGTCAATGTTTGGAAACATAAAATTTTTGCAGGTAAATTTGAGCTTAATTTAATGTTTATTGTTTATTTTACATTTTGTTAAATAAATCGTATTTAAATATTTATAAAGCAACTATAATAACTATTTTTTTTATATAGCTCTGCTTTAAATTTGTAGCTTTAGGAAAAGATAGCTTTTATAGAAATATTTTTTACCATTTTCATAATTAAACCCTTTAGGGAGTTTTGTCTCAGTCAAACTTCTTCAATTTTTCATATTTTATGTTGTACATCGTGAACAAAAGTTCGTTCCTATTAAGCTGGAAATAATTTTTTTAATATTTTATATATATATATATATATATATATATATAATATATATATATATATATATATATATATATATATATATATATATATATATATATAATATATATATATATATATATATAATATATATATATATATATATTAAGAAGGATGGATAGGATTAGAAATGACAGAATAAGAGAGATGTGTAAATGGAAAAGGGGTTTAATTGCTAGAGCAGAGGAAGGTGTGCTAAAATGGTTTGGACATATGTGTAGAATGAATGAGGACAGAATGGTGGGCAAGGTACTTAGATCCGAGGTGGAAGGTGGTAGAGGAGGGGAAGGCCAAAGTGGAGATGGATGGATGGAGTTAGAGAGATTTTGGGTGGAAGGAATTTGAGTTTAGAAGAGGGTAGAAGACTTGCGGAGGACAGAGTGAGATGGAGGGCGGTGGTGAAAGGGGTTGAAAGATAAGAATGGGTATGTTTGTAAGGGAATTATGGCGGGCACCACCCCACGAAAGTGGGAAGAGTGATGGCGAAATAAATAAATAAATAAAAAAAAAAATATATATATATATATATATATATATATATATATATATATATATATATATATATATATATATATATATATATATATATATATATATATATATATATATATATATATATATATTCCTCCCGTAATTTACTCAAATAGTAGGTAGTGTTAAGGTAGTAAAGTGATATTTACAGTCTACTTTGCTAATGTGTTACAGAAAAGTACTATCATATACCGGTGAATAAACTAGAAAAAAAATGTAGTCCGTTATTTTAATAGATAAAAGGATAGTCATGGTAGTTGTGTAAACAGGCAAAATTAGTCTTTTTTTTTTTCTTGTTAGCTAAGGCGCTGTAATTACTAAAGATTTGCCATATTCATTTTTAGTTCTCTCTCTATTAATATTAAAAATGGTTAAGTGCAATAGCTCTGTTTTAAGATTTATTAATTAAATGACTTTTTAATTCTCATTATTTGCTTTAGTTTTTGGGAAGGGAAACTGTGAGTAGCAGCAGTGCCAGTCGAAGAAATAGAAAAAGGAAAAGACACGACTCGTCAAGAACTGTAGAAGAAACCATCGTTATTCACGAAGATCCTCCATCAGTATTATCAGAAGGTCCCTCTTCATCTTCTACAGGCACTGCAACAGTCATTAATGTTGCAGATTCTCCTGAAGGAATCGGAACAGACGATGCAAATCCTAATATTACTAGCAGTAGTATCCCTAATAGTTATAGTTCTAGAAATAATAATAATAATGATTATAGTAGTAACAGCAGTACAGGCATCTTTGAAATGACTGATGCCAGTAGGGTGTTTGGAGACCTGCTTAATTCTCCGGTAATACCTTTGGATAATCACGGGTCCTCGTTAAGTTCACAACTTAGTGATTCCTTGTCCGCATCGTCTTATTGCAACTGTTCCTCGGCGGCGGCGGCGAATGAAGGGATAAATACTAGTGCAAGAGTATGTCGCTTGCATCATAATTCAAGGGCCGTTACTTCTCTGTTACCACATATGCCTATACCAAGATGTGGTACGTATTTCATATATATATATATATATATATATATATATATATATATATATATATATATATATATATATATATATATATATATATATATATATATATATATATATATATATATATATATATATATATTATATTTTTATTTTATATTTTAATATTTACTGATTTTTAGTTTTTAAAAAAATGAAATTATATTCTTCTGAGTTTTAAACTAAAATTAACTCTGTTTCGTTCCTTATATATATATATATATATATATATATATATATATATATATTATATATATATATATATATATATATATATATATATATATATATATATATATATATATATATATATATATATATATATATATATATATATATATATATATATATATATATCAAGTTCTTATTTAATTTTTTCATATATTTGTTAATATTTTTCAATATGTGTCAAACTATAAAATAGATCACAGTTGTGTAGAGGTTGGGAATTCTTTGAGTTAATATGGGAAACGAGCTATTCCAGGAGAATTGAGGGATTATCAGATGAAATAGTCAAAGAAGGGAGACAGAGTGCTATGACATCTGGAGGGGGGAATAACATTATCATTGGACGGAATTTTTGGGGACGGAAGAATCAGGTTTCAGTTTCAGAGAACGACGTAGTGTGGAGATGAGATTTAAAAAAAAAAAAAAAATAAAAAAAATTCCTGGAATTATTATGGAGTAGGATATTGGATGAAGCTCTAGTGGCTATTAAGCTTGTTTACTTTGAGAATTCATTCAGTAGTGTGCAGAGGCTTGAAATGTGGAAAGAGATGATAAAGTATGGATTACCAGAGAAAATTATGAGTATTATAAAAGAATCAATTGTATAGAGAATACAAATGGGGGGCAGTAGCTGTTTTTCCTCGCCACACTCTTTCTTACACTTTCCCTTAGTTTATCAACTCTCATAGCCAGTTAGATTTCGTTAGTTTTTGGGAAACTTAGGAATTCTTAGTTTTGATACACAGGACAAATAAGTACACCATTATCTTGGATTCGAAAAGTGCTATCCTTGTTATCTATGCATCCGTTTCAAATGCAGACATCCGATTGTCTCTAGATTCGAGCCCACAGTCGTTGTAACTTCGAAGAATCCTGAGTGGTTTGAGATGTTGGAATTTGATATCAAGCTTGAATTTGTGTATCCTAAATTCACTTAGTTAGGAATATCAAATTAACTCAATTTCACCTGACTTAGGAAAAATAGACCTCAACTTTCTTTTACTACAAAATTTACTGATTTAGGTAGATACGGTGGCTACAATTTCTTAAGTATATTGCGGATTTCCATTATATATATATATATATATATATATATATATATATATATATATATATATATATATATATATATATATATATATATATATATATATATATATATATATATATATATATATATATATACAGTGAAACTCCAATATTCGTCATTAATCCGTTCCTAAGGGGATGACGAATATCGAATAATTTTTTCCCATAGGAATTAACTAAAAATGGATTAATTCGTTCCCAGCCTCGAATTTTGCCTATCTATTCTTTAACAAAAAAAAAAATTTCAATCTAGAATCGATCTCCGAAATCATTTCAAACACTGTACACTGTACAATTTAACTACAGTACATATTAAACAGCGTACTGCCATAAATAATACGTAATACGCACTGTGTAGGCCTACATAAATGCTAAACACAAATAAAATTTTAAAAAGAAATTTACCTTTTGGATGAGAAAAATAATGATTGTTATTAAGAGTTTTTATTTTTAAGGTTATAGGCTTTCGTAGGTAGGACGAATATTGATTTTTCGACGAATATCGGAAAAAAAAATTACAGGGCGAATATCGGAAAAGACGAATATTGGAGTTCCACTATATATATATATATATATATATATATATATATATATATATATATATATATATATATATATATATATATATATATATATATATATATATATATATATATATATATATATATATATATATATATATATAAGTTCACGTCTCGCGAGAACTGTCCTATTCGAGAAGAGGAATTTTTCTAGGTAGTATATACCTAGGATCCCCAAATGGAATCGAACCCGCGCCCTCAAGCACGCGAGTCAATTACTCTACCGTTTGAGCCACGGTAGAATACTTAAAAATTTTATATCTTTCCATTCCCATTTCTTTCAATAATAATGTTGATAAAATTTCTTTTCGAAATTGGGACGTAGAAAGTTACAGAATATTATACATAGGCCTAAATATCTAAATGTTTAAGTATGCGTTTTGTAATTGAAGTTTTAATTTTTTTTTATCTGGTAAGAGGATCTTAATAGTTAACGAGTTGAAGGTTATATATATATATATATATATATATATATATATATATATATATATATATATATATATATATATATATATATATATATATATATATATATATATATATATATATATATATATATATATAATTGTGTGTAATTAATTTTACAGGTTCTAGAGAAGAACGCCGGCAGTCTTCTATTAATCCTCAACCTATAATGATTACCCCTGGTCAGTCTCTCGATGCTCCCATACCTCAAGATGTAATAAATGACATAGAATCTCTCCTTAATGATAATGCACATGGCCCCTCTTCTTCTTCTTCTTCTAATTACGTTAGGGGTTTCTTCATTCGACCACCATCAGGAAGTAGTGGTGCCAGCGGTAGTTCCGCCGATTATGTACGGGCTGGGTTCCTGTCTCGTCATACAACGCAATTACCATCCCCTGTTGAAGTGGACTTGCGCCCTACTTCAGCTTTCCAGCCATCTATATCACACGAATCTACTTCGTGCGTTAGAACCGTTTCAGGAACTTCTATAAGTTCCGTTTCATCATCCTCATCCGTCAAAAGCAGTTCTTCAGATTTTGGCGATGATTCGGGAGGTCTGTCATGCCCTATTTGCTTCGAATCATTTCAGGACATTAAATCGGCGGGTCGGAGTTTGTCTTCAACTGTTTGTGGACATATTTTCTGTACTGCTTGCTTGGAGGCATCTCTCAAACAGACAAAACAGTGCCCCACTTGTCGAAAACGTTTACGAAAGAAACAGTATCACCCATTGTACATATAGACTACTGAGAAACAAGTGTTTCATTCCATTGTGTTGCGCAAATATTGTGCATTTGAATTTGTGTTATACATGGTGTGTACATACAACTTTTGTGTTGTAAATACCAAATGCACTACACATACACTTAGATTAAAAGGAAAGTTTAAAGTGACAATATATGTAATTCTCATCGTATGTGATGACGATAAAATATTAATAATAATAATAATAATGAAAATAATAAAAATAACATTTATAATACTGTAAAAATAGTTTTAATAGTAAATAATTAAATTTTTTAGAGATAGGTACTCATGAAATAATAATAATTATTATTATTATTTGTTATTATTATTATTGAGCAGTAATATTCCAAATTGTATATAGCTTGTCTTGGTTTTTTAAAATGTTGATAGTTTAAGAAACAATGCAAGTGTAACCATCTTAGTGAGGTATTAGTAGAATCGATTATATAGATCCAGGGGTGTCAGGGTTCCGATTGTGGCTAGGACTTTTGCACCGACCTGGTATCAGGTTTATTATATCTTGCTAGTAGCCTTGAGCCAAATTATCACCTCATCCCCTTCATTACCTTGGGGGTGGGGTGGAGGGGGGGGAAGTTGTTATTCCACAGGTTTACGTATTAATATATAGTTATATATGATTTTGCTCAATAGATATAAAAATAAATTTTAATTCTAATAATAATAATTTTTATACATTAATTTTTAACATAATTTTGTAAATATGACATTATTATTATTATTATTATTTTAAAAAATTATTTTAAAAATTAGTTACTCATTTGTTAAGATATATTTTAAGGATTACTATTGTACGAGTGTGTGTGTGTGTGTGTGTAACATGTTGAATGCGAATATTGTATTCAAGATGAGTAGTATTTTCACAAAAAAATAAATAAATAAATAAATATAATTTATAAATATGAATATGAAGAGTATATTAAATTTGAAGATCTTATTGAGCTATAGTGAAGATTGTAGTTTTAAAAAAAATAAATATCTGAATATGCCAGATTTAGCTACTTTTAGTCAAAATTTGACAACCTTTACGTTCTTTCTCGAGGGTTTAAATATTCAATGAAGTTTTAAGATCAAGATACATGTAGTGGGTAGGGGAGGTTTTACCCCGCTATCTAGAAAGAATTGTTATGCCTAGAATTTATAGAATTTTAGGATGCGAGTTTGTGTATATGAAGAAGAATTGAAATGAAAAAATCTTCAGGAGAAGACCTGACGAAGAAATCAACGAAGTTTTGGGGAAGATCAAATCATTATTAAAATTAATTGGGCAAGACTGATTGTGGGAGTATGATATTGTGTGATAGGTCTTACCTTAATTAAGGCTGTTTATATATATATATATATATATATATATATATATATATATATATATATATATATATATATATATATATATATATATATATATATATATATATATATATATATATATATATATATATATATATATATATATATATATATATATATATATATATATATATATATATATATATATATATATATATATATATATATATATATATATATATATATATATATATATATATATATATATATATATATAGGCATTTCATATTGCACTGGAAGGGCCAGTGGGTGTGTGTGTAAAGATTATTTCAAGAAATGTAAAAACGGGTAAATGAGATGTTTATTATTATTATCATTATTATTATTATTATCATTATTATTATTATTATTAATATTGTTTTTTTTATTATCGTTTTTTATTAGTCTCTCTTGTATTATAATTAGGTAAATCAACCATACATATCTTTACAATTTATTTTTCATTTTTTATTAACAATTTCAAATGATTTTAAGTGAAAAAAAAAAAAAAAAAAAAAAATTTATTATTTGTAAAATTTTAAATAAAGGTGTCTGAAACTTTATATTTATGTATATATATATATATTTATTTATTTTTATATTTTATTTATTATTTATTTTATTTATTTGTCGAGTTTATTATTCATACCTTTGTTAGATGAGATATTGCAGCATAAGTTAGGAATAAAGAGTTAGTTTGGAGGTCAAAAATATTAAGGTTCTGGAGTTAAGCTTCAGCTCTTACTCCAAATTTTAATACTTAATTATAGTATTAAAAATATTATTATTGTTTTAAAGTTTTTAAAACATTTTTAATGCCCAAAGTTAATGTCCGATTTTTGTTTAGGTTTTTTTATAAAAATTCTGGTCTAGCATCTGGTGCACCAATTCCAGGTGCTTGGTTATAAATCAAGTTAGATTTAGAGTGCAATCTGAAAATAGAGAAAATTATTGTATGAGGGTTTATTATATTGGAATTAGGTTCTTGTTCCAGAGTCTGAATTCTTAAGATCATGGTTCCACTTGGCACTATCCTCCCCTTATAATCTTTCGTTTTATATCTGATCTCTTGGTAAAATTTCATTAAAAAAATAAGTTAATTTTACATAGTTAAGTTTTAATTCTAATAGTGAAAGGGTGTAATTGCGAGATCGGGTTTAAGGTTTGGCTGTGCTGTAGCTTTGGGTTTTAACATTTAGTTAGTTATTAAAATATCAAATATTTTAACTTTTTATTTGAAATTTTAAGATTTAAATAGATTTTTTTTAAAAGTATTTTTATTTTAGTTTTAGGTCTGACTCACTTTACCTTGTTTAGTTTGTTTTTACAGAGTGTTTTCTCTCTCCACTTTTTCAGTGTCCATTGTTTAGGCCCTAATTTTGAATCTGGATTATCACCTGTTTAACTACGCCCTATTTAATAAATTCTACAATGGAAAATACAACGAACGAATTACTTTGACTTACACATGAAACATCTCTCTGATTCCTTGTCTTGTAGATAGGAAATATAATTATAACTATTGATTAATTCCCTTTTTCTACTATGTACTACTTACAATACAATAAAAGAACCATAAAACCAGCGAAAAAATCAAGATTTCCTCTACTATTCTTTCCAAGTATAAAATTGCCTCGGAAGATATTTAACAGTTAATATAAGAGTAAAACACTATGACACACCACTTTTATCCTTAATAAATTATTTATATAAAGCCAAAAGGAGATTGACAAGTCTGCACACCAAGAATCAGCAATGCACTAAATATATTTACAGTTATAACTTATAACAGTTGATAACTTATTCTCAATCCTTATGTCCATGATCGAGAGTAGTAACTACTACTAGGTTGTGTTTGAAATTGACAGGGATAAGGAGTTTAACAGTCAAAATTGTTTCATCATGTGGGAATACTTCAAGCAAATATTGGCTACCATTCAGTCTGTGTGTTTTAAAGATAAACCCATTAGGGTGGCGAATAGAAAACCTAATTAGGGGAGTAGAGAGATAAAAGAAAATCTGTGAAAAGTGTTGGTTTTAAAATATTCAAAGGTAGGAGCAGGGGGAAGATTTGAAACATTATACGAGAATTAGGAATGAACTGAATTAACTAGTCAATAAGAAGAGCAAAGAGAATGGCAGAAATTAATTTGGCAAGGAACAGTAATAAGGACGACAAAGTTTTTTAGCTTTTATTAATTTAAAAGTAAGGGTAAGAAAATAGGCCCAATTAAAATTGATGGGCATTTAGTAAGTTCAGATAAGGGAATTGGTTAATATTTTAAATGCTTATTTTTCGTCAGTGTTTAAAGGATAAGGACGACAAAGTTTTTTAGCTTTTATAAATTTAAAAGTAAGGGTAAGAAAATAGGCCCAATTAAAATTGATGGGCATTTAGTAAGCTCGGATAAGGAATTGGTTAATATTTTAAATGCTTATTTTTCGTCAGTGTTTACTAAGTAAAGGGATGATAGCAGTTCAGAGATTAATAGCTCTAGTATACATGTAATGAATAGGTGTACAGCATTTCAAATTGAATTAAATGAAATCGCATTTTTACTAGAACATATTGACCCAAGTAAGGCAGCGGATCCGGATGGTGTGTATGATAGAATTCTAAAAGAGGGGAGTAGCAGTATTGCAACGGCACTGTATTTGATTTTTAAGCGATCTATTGCTTTTGGAGAGGTACCTGAGGACTGGAAAACGGTATTTGTGGTGCCCATTTTTAAAAAAGGTAGTAAGGAAGACTTAGGAAACTATAGGCAAGTTAGTTTAACATCTCTAGTTGTGAAAAGTTACTAAAAATTAATATGGAGAAGCATTTAGATAAGATACTATACAACTCCCAGCATGGCTTTAGAAAGGGTAGATCATGTCAAACAAATCGACTAGAATTTATTGAATATATTACTGAATGTATAGGCAGGGGTGATCCAGTTGATGTCATATATTTAGACTTTAGCAAAGCTTTTGATAAGGTGCCCCATGTTAGTCTGATGCAAAAGTTGTCGCAGTGTACGGTGGTATAGATGAAATGGTACACAATTGGATTAAAGAGTGGTGTGTATTGCTTAATGATAATAAGTCATTTTATGGGAGACGGTGAAGAGTGGGGTCCCACAGAGTTCTGTGCTGGGACGACTTTTGTTCCTTATATATATATATATATAAGGTCTTAAATGTAAGGTTTCTAAGTTTGGAGATGATACCAAAGTAGTTACCTCAGTAAGGAATAATGATGGAAATATAAAGCTTCAGGTGATCTAGATAGACTTCTTGGTTGTGGCAGAGAGGTGGCAAATGAACTTTAATAGTAAAAAATGTAAAATTCTTGTAGGTTACTCAAATGAAGGATTTAATTATGAAATGAATGGGTAATGACTTGAGACTGTGGACTAAGAAAAGGATTTAGGTGTGATTATTAGCAGTAATCTGAAGGTGGGAGATTAATGTTTGGAATGAAGAAATAGAGCTAATAAGGTGTTAGGTATAATTAATCGCAATGTAGTTTACAAGAGCAAAGAGGTTATAAGCAAGCTATATAATAGCTATGTTAGGCCAGCATTAGAGTAGTAGGTTTGGGCTCCATCATTTAAGAAAAGACATAGATATGCTGGAGAGAGTACAACGTCGAGCAACAAGGTTGATTTCTGGCTTTGTAAATAAGAGGTTGAAGGAGTTAGGAATGTTCTCGTTTGAAAGGAGATTTTTCAGAGGGGATATGATACAAGCTTACAAATATTTTCATCTGACAGTGATACATAGATTCAAAAATATTTTCTAGTAGACCGTGGAAGAGTAACTAGAGGACATGATAAGAAAATTAAAAAGAAGCCATGCCATCTCGATCTAAGAAAATACTCTTTCAGTAATAGAGTTGTTAATTTTTTGAATGGCTTGCCACAAGAAATTGTTGACTGATTCTCTTGTCAAATTTAAAAGGGGGCTAGATAGATAAATGGGGTGGTTTAGGTATTATAAAGAATAACTTGACTAAG
>SEYY01023525.1:2500-5000 GCA_009176605.1 Armadillidium nasatum
ATGCGAGAACAGCTGTTCTTGCATGCGCGGGGGTGAAGAAACCCTTGTTAACTGAAGTTGTAGTAGGAAGGAAAATAAAATTACAGATCTGAAAAATTTGTCTGAATTTCTTGTAATATTTTTTATTTTTTTTTTTGAATTTTTTATTTTATAAAATTTTTTCTTAAGAATTTTTGAATATTTTTTTCAATTAATATTGGAACCCATATTACCGGAAGTATCTATAAAAATGAAAACAAAATTACAGGTTAAACAATGTTTCTGATCATTTATTTATTTATTTTTTTTAATCTTTCTTTTTCTTAAAATTTTTAATAATTTTCATGGAATTTCTTTTTCTATTCATATCTCTTTAAAAGAATTATGCTGCATCTCTTTCTAAACAAGCTCTGTAGATAGAGGATTACAATTTTAAAGAACATTGAGAATCCTTACGAACAAAACTCCAATGAAAGAATGATATCATCTATTTATTACTTTGGAATTTGTTTTCTTACAAATATAAAATCTCTTTTATCTATTTTTATTTCCAAAGCGTGATGAATTGTGATAAATTTCGTAGCCAGACAAGTCTATTTTTTTCTCTCTATAAATATGTAATAAATTTCTTCCCAATTTTTACTTACTTTGTTCCACTCTGTTGCCATTCCACTGAACCTTAAAGGCATTCTTGCCTTTTTTACACACACACACACACACATACACACACACACACACACACACATATATATTATATATATTATAGCGCTTCATTATATTATCCTTTAGCAACGCATCTTTGACCTGTAAACATTTTATTGTTAAAACTTCTTCCAGGTAATTTCTCTACATTGAGTTTATCGTTTTCGCAGTTTATTAATAAATTGAAACTGTCGATATTTCTCCATCTTTGATTTAATATCGATTTTCCTTATTACTTTGTTGGATTTATAGTTTTTATTTAATATTTAATGTTATATGTAATATTTTGGATTTATATGTTAATATTGTAATAATATTTAATTTATAATATTATTGTTATTATTAAGTTAACAATTTAGTGTTCTCTTATCTTTTTTTGGGGGGTTGGGGAGAAATTTTTAGAGCTTCACTCTGGATATCGAACCAGACGTCTTCATCAAAAGTGTTTGATTTGTTTTACGTATGTTTTACATTTGTTTTAAATATGAAATATTTATACAGTTGATTATAATATTTCCTTATGCAAATATTTTTTGTATTAGTTTTTTAGTTAATTATTAACTCAATAAAAAAACAAAAGAATTAATTAATCGTATTTTTACATATTTATAACTTATTTACTTAATTATCCAGATAATAATTTATTTGAATTTTAATTTAAATAATTCATGCAAGTCATTTGACTATTTAAATTTTATAAATTTTTTCAGTTCTCTTAAATTTTTTTTTCAATATTTTCTTAAGTAAAAGAATTAAAAATTATGAACTTACTTTTCTTTCTTTGAAGAAGTGTTCTTGCCCCTGCCTCCCCCCCTCACAAAAAAATAAAAATGTAATTTCAGGATTTAAATATATAAAAACTAATTTTCTTATGAATTTTTTCAGTTCGCTTAAAATTTTTTAAAAATATTCTAGTAACAAGTTGGTTGGAATTCATAAAACTAATTTTTTTTTTATATATTATATATATTATATATTATATATATTTATATATATATATATATATATATATATATATATTATATATGTTGTGTGGTGTGTGTGTGTGTGTGTTTTGAGTATGTAAGTGTATGAGCATGATATTTAATTCCATTTTGATAATAAAATCAAATCGTGAAAAATAAAAAGTAAATATTTTTTTTTGTATTATTTCATCGGAAAATTTGCAGCAAAAAAAAAAAAAAAAAATAAGTAAATAAATAAATAAATAAATAAATAAATAAAAAAAATTAATAATTTTCCGAACAATTATAATTATTATTCTTTTTTTTAATTTTCTATTTATTTTATTTTTTCTCTTTCTGTGTAAATTACGTGTTCGGTTGATTTAGCGATGAACAGGAACAAAAGATCGACTTTCTTTTATCTCTTTATTTTCTTTCCTCGAAGGCAAGCATCATTATACTCAAATACAAATATAAATCTGTAGTGAATATGATAATAACAATAAGAAATCTAATAATAATAATAATAATAATAATAATAATAATAATAATAATAATAATAATAATAATAATAATAATAATAGTAATAATAATGATAATGATAATTTTAATAATAATAATAACAATAATAATTATAATAATAAGGATCATCAGAGAATTAATTGTTATTATAATAATAATAATAATAATAAAAATAATAATAATGATAATAATAATACTAAAAATAATTTAGTAATTATAATAATAATAATAAAATAGTAATAATAATAAAAGTATAATAATAATAATAATAATAATAATAATAATAATAATAATAATAATAATAATAATAATAATATCAATAATAATAATAATAATAGCAATAATACTAATAG
>SEYY01023526.1:20000-30000 GCA_009176605.1 Armadillidium nasatum
AAAGAAGAAAGAAAATATTCTTCTTTAATTCTTCTTTACTGTAAGTTTAGATAACTCTATCAAAAATTACTTTCTCAGTTTGATATAGTTTATCTCTGTTGATATAAATACTGAACTATATAAACTATATATGGAAATAACTTTACTAATATGAGTATCTGTGTCGATAACAACATACACTATATTAATAACCAAACGTGGAGAATGTGTAGTAGTTTTAAGGACGTCTTTGAAGTGACATATTTTTCCTTTTTTTCTGAGACTATATATAATACTCAAAGATTTATCAATTAAAATATAGACTTTACTCTTCTTACACTTTAAAGGTATATATATATATTATATATATATATATAATAATATATAATATATATATATATATATATATATATATATATATATATATATATATATATATATATTAATTTATTTATATTATGTTTGAACACTGAAAAAACTTTTAACTTACATATCAGTTATGCATTGAATTTTTGATACTCTGAATAAACTTTGATGAATATGGTGATGTCGTTAAAGATCTAGTGTCAAGTGATGTTGGATTATGAAGAATCTTTTGCACTTGGCAACGAATTAAACACTTTTCAAACATCATATATCAAGTAATATCTGTTTTTGATCTACACGAAAATTCGACTTTTTTTTCCATTCAACTTTTTGATACAATACATGTAATCTTATAGCATTCTAATAAGAATACCGGAGGAATTAAGGTTTCAAGTTCTGACCCCTCTTTAAATATTTCAATTGATTTTTAGGGGGTGCAACATATTGGGTATAGTACTCGTAATAAAAAGTAACTTTTAATATTTAATACTATTTTAAATCATTAAAATGTATAGGTTGTTTATTAAATACCACCTCCTAGTATATTATATACTGGGAAATATACTGGATTTCTTTTTCTTCGTTTCTGGAAACTAGTCTCATCCCATTAAAAGCATCTCCTGTTTTAGAAAGTAAAACCACCCTTGAAGAAAAGTAAACCCCTTTTTCCTCTGGGTATCCAAAACCCTCTCCTTGGGTTAATTAAATATTAAATTAATTAAGTATATTATTTTTGTTATTCATTCAAGATTCAATTTGCATTTACAACACGATCACCTTAACAATATTTAAACCCCGAGAATACTGTGAGCTTCTCGTGATCTCGAGTGTGCCGCTTTTTGTAGTAAATCCAACTTTAATATATTAAAGACAATTACTATCTGGGATTTGAATTCATTAAAGTTTTATCTCTTTATCTTCATGTTATCTGTCTCTCTGTACCTAATTTATCGTAATTTTTATATCTATACCCAAATAATGTCCAGATTTAAGTTAAAAAAAAAAACAAAAAAAAAATTTGTAATTCTTTGTGTTTAGCTCTTCTTACCTTTAAAAACATTGTAATGTAATCCAATATTTAAAAAAAAAAAAAAAAAAAAAAAAAAAATGGAATTTTTTTTTTTTTTATTTTTTTATAAAAATATAAATATATATATATATATATATATATATATATATATATATATATATATATATATATATATATATATATATATATATATAATATATATATATATATATATATATATATATATATATATATCAATGGGGTGATGTCACCTACGGATTTGCTATTTCGCTTACTTGAAATAATTTGAGGATGCAGTTTTTTTTTCTTCTTCTGATTCAAGAAATCGGATTTGAAGAAATATAAATATTCACTTTTCCAAACATGATAAAAAAAAAAATAATAATAATACTAATTTTGAGCATCTCCTTTAATTCCTCTAATTTTATTAATTTTTTCTCATTAAATGAAAAAAAAAAAAATTCAAGTTAAGAAAATAACAATAATAATAAAAATAATAACAATAAAAATAATAATAATAATAATAATAGTTTTCAATATCAGCGAAAACTCAGACCACCCCTATTTTCTTCCCACCTTCTTTATATATATATATATATATATATATATATATATATATATATATATATATATATATATATATATATATATATATATATATATATATATATATATATATATATATATATATATATATATATATATATATATATAATATATATACCCTATGTTTTGAATTTTTGAGTAGCTTATCAAAACTTTAGTTTAGATATGTGATATATGAGTAATTGTTTTTTTCCCTTTATTATCCAGTTAACTGAATCAGTATATATATATATTATATATATATATATATATATATATATATATATATATATATATATATATATATATATATATATATATATATATATATATATATATATATATATATATATATATATATATATATATATATATATATATTATATATATATAAAGGATTTTATATTTTTTTTTTTATATTATTTATTATTATTATTTATTATTATTATTATTATTATTATTATTAAATATTCTTTTCATGAATTAAAAATACAAAGATTCAGAGATATTTTTATTTTAATTATTTATATTTATAACCTAAAATTATACAAAAAATAAAAGTGTTAAAAATAAAACGCTTGGAAAAAAAAATTAAATACAAAAGAAGGGGAAGCTCGTAAGGGAAAAATAGGCGGAGCTAACGAGGGGAAACGATTTAACATTGGCTGAAAGTGGCGCTAATGGGCGTGGTCGCGCAGGTCATGTGAGGGCGTATTCAAGACTTAAGACCTGAGGTCGAATTGGACTTTGAACGGAGTTGTCAAAGAGTTACGGTGGTGGTGGGTTAGAGTCCCTCTGTAAATCAGAGCCAGTGACTGAGAGAGCATCTGTGATAAAAGAAACTTTTTTAACAATATATTTTATATTTAATAAAAAGGTTTAGACAATCTATTTTTTAATCTGTGAAAATATATTTTTTATAGATACTTTGTACAATCATATTTTTTCACTGTGACTAAACTTATTTATATATTTAGGAACTAATAGTAGAACCAATATTACTTATGGCATGACTGTCCAGTTTAAACCTCCCCAAAGGTAAGCGGTAAGCAGGAAGATGACACTCTCCATATAATATATATATATATATATATATATATATATATATATATATATATATAATATATATATATATATATATATATATATATATATATATATATATATATATATATATATATATATATAGGAGTCACGTGGCACTAAATATTCTAAACTTTATTTTTTTAAATATCATTTTTGAACTAAAAATCTGTTTTAGATAGTAGAGTAGGATGGGTGGGAGGAAGGTAGAAGAATTAAGGGGCAATCTTTCCTTAATTTCTTTTTTTTTTTTTAAATTTCGATAAAAGAATTTACTTAGAACTATATGATTATTTTTCTAGTTAGTTTGTAGAATAGTGTAGGACTGAAACATTAGTACTAAGGTAAACATTTTGTATGTGAAATTGGTATAAATATATTGTGAATATATATATATATATATATATATATATATATATAATATATATATATATATATATATATATATATATATATATATATATATATATAATATATATATATATATATTGTGTTTGAGTTCAATACATTTTCAAAAAGTAAATTTATTTATTATTTAATTCAGAAATGTGTGAACAATTTTATTCAGAGGTAAAGAAACGATACTCTCTCTTTCTCTCTCTCTCTCTCTCTCTATATATATATATATATATATATATATATATATATATATATATATATAATATATATATATATATATATATATATATATATATATATATATATATATATATATATATATATATATATTAAAAAGAATTAAAGAATACTAATGCCTCGTATTCTGAACTTATTTATAAAAAGATTTTAAAACCACTGAAATAGAGAAATAAAAGCAGGAATGTACGTTTCGCTCCCTATCAGTTTTGATAAGGCCCAGCTTATGATAGGGTTCGAAACGTAAATTCATGGTTCAATTTCTCTATTTTAGTGGTTTATATATATATATATATATATATATATATATATATATATATATATATATATATATATATATATATATATATATATATATATATATATATATATATATATATATATATATATATATATATATATATATATATATATATGGCTCAACATGCTTGAGTAAGAGAGTACTTGAACAGAAACATGGATTAAAGGATTCTTATCAGAGTCAAAAAGGGTTAGTAAAAAAAAAAAAAAAAAAAAAAGAAAAAAAAAAAAAAAAAAAAAAACGTGTTGGGCTTTTTTAAATCCAATTTCTCTGTGGTGACGAACACTTACTATAAAAAAGTGAAATGATTCTGTATTGTTTTGCTTCTTTCAAAAAAAGATTTCATATCATTTGTGGTGTAACACATAACCATGCAGGGAAGGTTTCTGAGTTATATATATATATATATATATATATATATATATATATATATATATATATATATATATATATATATATATATATATATATATATATATATATATATATATATATATATATATATATATATATATATATATATATATATATATATATATATATATATATATATATATATATATATATATATATATATATATATATATATATATATATATATATATATATATATATATATATATATATATATATATATATATATATATATATATATATATATATATATATATATATATATATATATATATATATATATATATATATATAAGCTGTATCCGGCGGTCAAAGCCGTAGAGCCGGAATAAGGGAAAAAATTCCTTTTTACCTTAAAAATATTTTCCATATTTGGAATTGGAACTAAAAATTATTCTTTTTTATTATTATACTTTTTTTTAAATTGTTTACCTACAATTTTTTGATAAAGGTATGGTCGGAGCTACAGCTGGAAGGTTCCGGAGCCATACTTGGAGCTGGAGCTGAATCCAGGTAATTTATTATGATGGAGCCGAAATCAAGTAATCTTAAAATAATGGAATCGGAGTTGAGTTGGAACTGGCTCAAAAATTTACGAACTTTATAGTCCTGCTAATAAAAAAAAAAAGGAAAAGGAAAAAAAAATAATGTTAATTCTTTATTCCACGGTAGCAATCTTCTAACCTGTAGGTTGGTTCATTAACCTGCAGGCTGGTTCATTAACTTCCAGGCTGATTCATTAACCTGCAGGCTGTTTCATTAACCTGCAGGGAGGTTCATTAACCTGCAGGGAGGTTCATTAACCTGCAGGTAAGTTCATTAACCTGCAGGTAAGTTCATTAACCTGCAGGTAGGTTCATCAACCTGCAGGAAGGTTCATTAACCTGCAGGTAGATTCATTAACTTGCAGGTAAATTCATTAACCTGCAGGATGGTTCATTAACCTCCAGATAGGTTCATTAACTTGCAGGCAGGTTCATTAACCTGCAGAATGGTTCATTACCTGCAGGCAGGTTCGTTGACCTGCAATGCTGGTTCATTAACCTGCAGGCAGGTTCGTTGATCTGCAATGCTGGTTCATTAACCTGTAGGATGATTCATTACCTGCAGGCAGGTTCGTTGACCTGCAATGCTGGTTCATTAACCTGCAGGATGATTCATTACCTGCAGGCAGGTTCGTTGACCTGCAATGCTGGTTCATTAACCTGCAGGATGATTCATTACCTGCAGGCAGGTTCGTTGACCTGCAATGCTGGTTCATTAACCTGCAGGATGGTTCATTACCTGCAGGTAGGTTCGTTGACCTGCAATGCTGGTTCATTTACCTGCAATGATGGCTCATTTCATACTAAGTTAACTTATAAATTGGTTAAAAATAGTTTGATAAGCACATTAACAAGAAATTATTGATATTTTAGGAGGATTAAGAAACTAACGAAACAAATGGTTAATATTTGATAGGGAAGTTTTATTAGTAAGTGTACCGTGGAGTAACGGTATATATGATTGACTAGCGTGTTTGAGGATACCAGTTCGATCCCGTTTTCTAGGTATAATTTATATAGAAGAGTTACAATCTTCAAATAGGGCAATACCTGTGAAATGTGAACTTATGTATATATATATATATATATATATATATATATATATATATATATATATATATATATATATATATATATATATATATATATATATATATATATATATATATATATATATATAGATATATATATATATATATATATATATATATATATATATATATATATATATATATATATATATATATATATATATATATATATATATATATATATATATATATATATATATATATATATGTATGTGTGTGTGTGTGTGTGTGTGTGTGTGTGTGCATGTGTGTGTATAAATATAAATATTATTCCAGGCTAGATGAACAAGGGTATTTGAACATCAGAACAGAACATGATCCTAACATTCAAATCTGCATCCAAAAGGATCAACATTCAAAGCTACAAGAGGAGGTCAGATTAAAATTTCTTTCTGTATATTTGCAGAGATAATCGGACAACACAAACTACTGAACTGAATGCCTAATTATCTCTGAGTTCAGTTATGAGTATGTTGATATTCCCAGGTAATTTTATGAATGAGATTGATGATTATCCCAGGTGATTTTATGAATTAGACAATTTTTCAGCTGAACAGTTGACATTTTAGATGATTTTATAAACGGGACGGTCAATTATCTCAGGAGTTTGTGAATAGGACAGTTGAACAATTACAAGTGGCTTCTTGGATGGGACAGTTGATAATGTTTGGGGATTAAATCCTCCATTTTATAGAGTGGAAAATTGGTCATCCCAGGACATTTCATAAACGGTACAATTGATCATCCCAGGTGATTTTATGAACATGAGGGTTGATCATCCCAAATGATTTCATGAACGGGACTTTCATGAATGAGACAATTGAGCATTACAGATTATTTCGTGAATTTGACTCAGGATCATCTGGGATAATTATATGAATGGGACAGTTGAATATCTCAAGTCATTTCACGGATGGAACAGGCGACAATTCAGGGGAATTACAGGGAATGGAAAGTTGAACATCCCAGGTGATTTTATGGATGAGACACTTGATCATTCGAGGGAATTACATGGATGAGACAGTTGAACATGCTATGAGATTTCATATTGATTTTCATTACTGATTTCATGAACATATCGGTTGATCATCCTATTGGAATTTTATGGATGGGTTAAATAAGTATCCCAATCTTCAGCATGAGAACATATTTGTCTACTAATCACTTGTTTTTACTGACACAATTTAGAACGAGAAATTGCTGACTCAGACTAGTTTATATGGGTAACTTTTCGCTTTTATATTTTTCTTATTTTCATTAACCCTTATAAAATGTTAAATAATGGATTGTGTCGTTTTTATGCCAATATTCTTAGAATTAATACTGCTTTGACACTGAGGATGCTTCGGTGTCTTCTGAAAAAGGAGGGGCTGTAATTACTGATGGAATGATTAAGTTAATTCCCTCTTCAACTATATCATTCCCTCCCAATATCCATGGTTCAATGAATATTGCTTTTGCGTTATTCAAGAGAGAGAGAGAGAGACGTAGAAGAGCCCTCGCTCTCAAATGGTAATTTTAATTCAGTTCTGACTTCTGAGTCGTTGCAGGGATATTATTCGACTGGCTAAACGTACTTTCCCTTAAAGTAAGTGCACTGACCTCCTTGGTTCACCTACTGATAAAAATTTCTGCCAAAATATGCCCAACAACTTCTGTGAATCAGATTTTCTCCTTCTTATTTCCTGTGATAGGTTTGAAGCTAACATTCCTGTTGAAAAGGTTAATCTCTTCAGCCTCCTTTTTTCATCTAATACCGTCAGGGACGATTCTAGCATCCTTCCTCCTATCGCTTCTCATCTCTGGTGTTCCATGTCTTTATCCCTGATAACACATGATATGATGCATGGGTCCTAAGCTACTATGAACCTTAGGAAGGTTAGTGGCCTGGATAGAAGTCCTCCAGATGTTTGAGAGAGTAAGTTTCTGAGTTGTCGTATTTATTCTTTCAACTCTACAGACCTTTAACACTAATATTTTTCCTTAGTACTGGAGACGTGTGAATATCCAGGTGGTCTCAAAGGTGGTTATCCGCTCTAAAACTTCTAGCTATATAAATATAGCTATTGCTCTTATCTGTGTTCTGTCTAAAAATCTCTCAAACTGTTCTTCTAAAACATTTAAAACTATTCTTAACTTTCATTTCCTGGATCATCTAGAATCCTATTCCCTTATTCATGACCATCAGTATGGTTTTCGACGCTTGAGTTAAATTAGATATACATATTTTACTGATTTTTTTGTCTTTTGCCCTCGGAACTATGGGGATTGTTGTGTGATAGCGCTTTACATATCGTAAGTTTTTGATCGGGGGTGGAATGGATCATTGTTTACTAAGCTCCCTTCCTTTGGGTTTCCTTCTTAACTTTGCTGATTTATGGCTACCTTTCTCAAAAATTGTTCCATATTGGCAATTGCTGAGCAAAGACTTTTTCCCTCTTCTCTATCAGTTTTGGTGTTTCTCATGTTAATTTCTCTTTTATCTCCTATTCTATTCCTATTTTTGATGAACAACATCCTAAGCTGCACTCTAGGCCGTTACTTCTTACGTCAATGAATGACTCAACTTTCCATTCTTTCATTTATTTCATATAGGTTCTCAAACTTTTGCATCTCTATATATTTCTCATTTTTAACCTTCCGATTCTATTCTAGGTGGCATCTCCTGATGAGGTCACCACAACATTGGAAAATTTAACTCTTGAAAAATTTAACTTCTTCATATCTCCCTATCAAAAACACCTCTCAACTTTATCTTCTTTCAATGGTTCTACATTCTCCTCAGGGAATGACATGAACATTCTTGTTCTGAATATAAGTAACAAATTATCCTTGTAAACCACATCGCAACGGTTGATAAGGTAGCTATTTTTTCTCTTTAAAACTCCGTTAAAGAGTATAAAAGTCGCCAGAGAGTTTTATTCAAACTATATTAGTTTTCTTCTTCAGCTCAGTTACTCCGGCTACGCAAAGGTCTTATTTGCTCTCGCAATGAAGTTTTCTTTTTCTAAAGATACCACAACGGCAGGTGCTCGAATGATTTAGCTATATTCACATTCCACCACCGATGCGGCGCTATCGTATAGAACAAGGTGCGCATTGCATTCAAGAGAATTTTGTGAGGAGATTAGTAAATCCGTGATTGCTCTTTTCAGTGCCTCCATCTTTTCAGTCACCTCTGTTCTGTGGAATTCCTTTCCACCATTAGCTTCTTCTTTTGTATTAGTCTTTTCACACTTTAAAGCCTGATTCTGAGCAGTCTGAGAGATACATAGAAGTTGGCAAACATGTATTTTTTATTCTTCTTTCACCCAGAAAAGGACTCTACCCCTTGAGCGGTGGCAAACTCTAATATATATATATATATATATATATATATATATATATATATATATATATATATATATATATATATATATATATATATATATATATATATATATATATATATATATATATATATATATATATATATATATATATATATATATATATATATATATATATATATATATATATATATATATATATATATATATATATATATATATATATATATATATATATATATATATAGTATATATAAAAAAACGGATAAAGTTCAAATTTTAAACTTTTGAGATAAATTAAAGTTAACTGGGACTAAATAGATTCTCCCTCTCTTCCTAACTCTCTACCTCTCTCCCTCCTTCCCTTTCTCTCTCTCCCTCTCTTCCTCCCTCTCCCTCCTCTCTCTCTATCTTTAATTGAGCTTGTATTAGGAAGTTCTATTAATACCTTTAAATTAACTGAAATTTCAGTTGATTAAATTCAAAGTCTTATTAAAAAAATTATACAGAAATTCGAAGTAAATTTTTAAATGAAACTGATTTGAGCTGGATTCATTTTAGCTCCGCACACCTCCGACTTCGGATCAACTCAAAACTGCGCTGGCTCCGACTCCAACTCCGCAATCCTTCTTTTATACTGT
>SEYY01023526.1:35000-40000 GCA_009176605.1 Armadillidium nasatum
CGCCTTTTGACAAAGAACATTCCCAACTGTCTCAGACTCTGCCTATATAACTATTACTCTCAAAGTCAAGAATCATCCTTGTTGCACTTTTTAAGGATTCTATCCCTTTTCTTAAATGAGGGGTTCAAACTTGTGCACGATACTTCAATTCTGGCCTAACATAGCTATTATACAGTCCATAACCTCCTTGTTCATTTAAACAACCTTATGATTTATGCCTTTATATTAGCTCTGTTTCTTTCTTCCAAAACACTGATTAACTACTTTCAGATTACTGTTATAATAATCACACCCAAATCTTTTTCTTGGTCCACAGACTCAAACCATACAACCTTCATGTCCTAGTTAATTCTTTCTTTAGAGTAGCCTACATGAACAACCATTTGTTTTTTAAGTATTTAAATTCATATGTCACTTATCTGCCCATCCATGCAAGAAGTCTGTTTAGATAACTTTGAAGTTTAATACATTCATCATTATTCCTTATAGAGGTAGCCACTTTGGTGTTATCTTCAAACTTAGAAACCTTGCATTTATGTCTCTGGTTCAAAATCTATATATATATATATATATATATATATATATATATATATATATATATATATATATATATATATATATATATATATATATATATATATATATATATATATATATATATATATATATATATATATATTCATTTACCGCCTAAATTTTTCATTTCCTTATATTTGGACAAACTGGACCATTAAAAAAAAAGAATAATTACCAAAATTCTATTTATTTGGAAAATGGAGAGCGCGTGCCCATGCCCCATTCTATCCTAGAATCCTCCACCCGGGGCATGACTGGCCGATATCTACCCATTACAACCTTTTCCATACCCCATTTTTTATATTAATAACCTAAGTTCGACTACCATCTGTCGACGTGCCCAAGGATTTAGCATGCGCTACTGAGCAAATTAATATTATGCCCGTGTACCCTGGGCATATTACTTGGGCATAAATTTTTTATGTAATTATGATCTTTATTATATTTTAATATGCAGAAAGCCTTCCGATATGCAAGCTGTACCCTACTTCCTCTTTACAATAAATGGAAGCCATATGCATATGCCCTACATATAATAGAATGAATATATATATATATATATATATATATATATATATATATATATATATATATATATATATATATATATATATATATATATATATATATATATATATATATATATATATATATATATATATATATATATATATATATATATATATATATATATATAGTATATATAGATATATACCGTATATATATATATATATATATATATATATATATATATATATATATATATATATATATATATATATATATATATATATATATATATATATATATATATATATATATATATATATATATATATATTATATATACTAGGAATGGGTGAAAAACAACAATGACTATGCACATATTCAAATTTCTACTTCCTTCCCCCAAAGTTCCTTCCTTGAACTTTGGCTCCCTCCAACTCCCTATTCTAAGTTAAAAGGTTGTTACTCTCCTATCTCCCCCACCCCCTGTAAACCCCTCTCCTTATCCTTCTTATTCCCCGTCTCCACTCTCTCTCTTATTTTTCCTGCTCTTGATGCTACCGCTAGACTCCCCCGCAATTCAGCCGCTTCTATTATGTTTCCCATCTGTAACATTGTTCCTAATATATATATATATATATATATATATATATATATATATATATATATATATATATATATATATATATATATATATATATATATATATATATATATATATATATATATATATATATATATATATATATATATATATATATATATATATATATACAAAATGGAGGTTAACTCAATCCTTTATGTTTTTCGCCATTTTTCCAATTTTTTATGCCCTATACCCACTGTCCATTCAGGTCCACTCTTACCCAACCCTTTTTTTTTTAAACGGAATGAAAAAACTCAATAGCCACTTAACCCTTTTCCCATCCCTTTCACAAAATCAATCATGTGGTATGGTACTCGATGGTATAAAATTTAGTAACTAAAGTTGTTTCTTGTTGTTACTAGTATTACTCGTCATATATCCATTTTCTAATCAATTTATTTATGTTATTTGCAATTAACGTAATTAGTTATCCAAAATAAATGTTATTTTTTTAGTAAAAGGAAAAGGTAAAAATATTTCATAAATCGACATCTGGCAACTCGTGTTATTTTTTATATATATAAATTGGGTCATTTTTGCTACCTGGATTTTTTTTCCCACTTTTTTTAATCTAATAAAAACGAATATACTTTAGCTACACTAATATTCAATCTAAAACTGTGCTATTCTTTAAAAAGAAAATAATAGTATGTATTAAAATTATTATTATATATAAATCAATTTTTTAACTTTATATATATAAACGTAAGCAAATAAACTATAATAATTAAAGAAATAGCGCTAAAATGGCAACTCATTTTACCCCTTTTTTTTTTAACTGCTACACTTCGAGGATAAAAAACTTAAAAATCAGAAGTAACCAACCCTTCTGCGATGCCATTGGTAAAGGATTGAAAAAATGGGAGGAGCTTAATGAAGTGTTATTGCATAAAAAATTGAACTAAAAAAACACTAAAAATGGAGTTTTAAATATATATATATATATATATATATATATATATATATATATATATATATATATATATATATATATATATATATATATATATATATATATATATATATATATATATATATATATATATATATATATATATATATATATATATATATATATATATATATATATATATATATATATATTATTATATTATTATTATTATTATTATTTTAAAATTATTTTATTATTAATCAAAATAAAAGTTCATTATTATTATTATTATTATTATTATTATTATTATTATTATTATTATTATTATTATTTTTTTTTTTTTTTTTTTTTTATTCATTATTATTATTTATTATTATTATTATTATTATTATTATTATTATTGCTGTGCATAATTATTGTTGTGATTATTTTCGATAAACAAGTTTACCATTAACAACCAAAATACGAATTCAATACTTTCAAAATAATTATTTATATTAAAAAATAAATAACATCATCTAATGAAATAATAATAATAATACTAATAATAAAGTCTAATTATAATATATATATATATATATATATATATATATATATATATATATATATATATATATATATATATATATATATATATATATATATATATATATATATATATATATATATATATATATATATATATATATATATATATATATATATACGCCCCTGTTTCTTTCCCCTCACTCCCAAGTTATTTTTTACGCTACTCCCAACATTATATGTCTCGCTCTCTTGAATGTTGATAATTAAAGATTTTTGGACCTAATCCAGCATTAGCCAATGGTAATTAAGTATAAAAGAATGGATCAATATTGATTTCCTATTGGGTCAGGTCGACCAATAGGAGTCATTCCTTTTCGTTTGACCTAAGATGACCTGACCTATGCTAAGCTATCTTTTCCATATATCACGTCTAAAAGGGGTGGTACTTACTCTAAACTCGTTCATGATTATATATATATATATATATATATATATATATATATATATATATATATATATATATATATATATATATATATATATATATATATATATATATATATATATATATATATATATATATATATATATATATATATATATATATATATATATATATATATATATATATATATATATATATATATATATATATATATATATATATATATATATATATATATATATATATATATATATATATATATATATATATATATATATATATATATATATATATATATATATATATATATATATATATATATATATATATATATATATATATTATATAATAATAATAATATATTAATTTAATTCCCATTTATTTTATTATTATTAATTATTATTATTATTATTTTTATTATTATTATCCGTGAACGAATAGTAGTAGTAGTGGTAGTACCAGTAGTAATATAGATAATTTTTTTGTAGTATTTAATATTATGCATTACTGTTTTTTTTCTATTATCTTTCAGAGTGTTATTATTATTAGTATTATTTGTTAACAAGTAGTGGTAGTAGTTATAAAAGTAGTAATATACATATTTTTAAACAAATTTTTTTTTCTGCTTTGTTTTTTTTGTTTTTTTTTTTTTTTTTTTTTTTTTTTTTGCTCCTTCTTTATCACTCAGAAATTTTTCTTATCTGTCCTTCGCTAATGTTTAAAACTTTTAAAAAACAGAAAGAGGTCAGTTTTTTTTTTTTTGGGGGGGGTGGGGAATTTTTCGGTTTAGCAATTTTTTAGTTGATCAATTTTTTAAATCGATTAATTACTTGGTTTTATTTATCTAGTCTCTTTATGGCATAAATTATTATCATTGTCAATATTGTTATAAAAGTTCTGCGAGAGTTTTATCTTATCCTGCCCAAGTCGGTTTCTCAAACTTTTCTACATTTGTTTAAAATATATTATCCAATGTAATAAAGTCGGTGAATTATTATTATTATTATTTTTATTATTATTATTATTATTATTATTATTATTATTATTATTATTATTATTATAATATAGTTTTATTAATATATATCATATAATATGTCTACAATAATTAACCATTTTTTTTTCTTTAATTTTCTCTAATTTAAGTTTTTTCTTCCTCAATTGTCATTCTCTCTCTCTCTCTCTCTCTCTCTCTCTCTCTCTATATATATATATATATATATATATATATATATATATATATATATATATATATATATATATATATATATATATATATATATATATATATATATATATATATATATATATAATATATTATTTTTTATTTTTTTAATTTTTTTGATTCCGAAAAAGATAATAATAATAATAATAATAATAATAATAATAATAATAATAATTAATAATAAT
>SEYY01023526.1:50000-55000 GCA_009176605.1 Armadillidium nasatum
ATTTGCAGCAAATTTTTCGGTTACAAACACGTCCTTCAAAATCACGAAAGGACTCATACGGGAGAAAAGCCTTTCGAATGTAAGACGTGTAAGAAACGCTTTACTAGAGATCATCATTTGAAGACCCACATGCGCCTGCATACTGGAGAAAAACCTTATCATTGTAGCCAATGCGATAGACAATTTGTTCAAGTGGCAAATCTTCGACGGCATCTGCGTGTTCATACTGGGGAGAAACCATACTCTTGTGAATATTGTCCCAACAAATTTAGTGACTCTAACCAGCTAAAAGCTCACGTATTAATTCATAAAGGGGAGAAGCCCTTTACTTGTGAGCGATGCCACATAAAATTCCGAAGAAGACATCATTTAAATCATCATAAATGTCCAAATGACTCTAATGCCGCTGATAAAGAATATTTAGATTCCTATTCTGTTGAGGGTTCCTCTATAAACAATACATTAGTTAGTTACAACAACTATCCTGACAACTATTACGGTAACGAAGAAAGCGAGGTAGAAGATGACAATGGACCAACGACTTCCACACCAACACCAATGGAAGAAGAGCGAACTCTTTACCAGAAGCGACGAGGAAGAAAGAGCAGAGAACCACGTCGACTGGTTCATAACTTCCAATCATCTCCTCAAGTTCCATCCCCTCCTACTGACGTAGAACCCATGATCAGCTCTCACTTGCCTCTCACTCCTGAACAAACAGAACCTGAAGATTTGAGTATAAACGGTAGTCGAAGAATCAGTCAAGCCACATACAGAGCAAACATTGCAGTGACGACCGCTTCTAAATACAAGTACCCGTCTTATCCACTTTCGTACACGTCATCTCCTGAAGATAATTTGGCTAAAGAAGAAGAGGTTTCTATGGATGAGGGTTACGATAATTATGAGAGAGATTCATTTCCTTCGGATTTATGATTTAGTAATCTTTAATATATATTATATATATATATATATATATATATATATATATATATATTATATATATATATATATATATATATATATATATATATATATATATATATATATATATATATATATATATATATATATATATATATATATATATATATATATATATATATATATAATTATATATAATATATATTATATATATATATATATATATATATATATATATATATATATATATATATATATATATATATATATATATATATATATATTATATATATATATATATATATATATATATATATATATATATATATATATATATATATATAAATATATATATATATATATATATATATATATATATATATATATATATATATATATATATATATATATATATATATATATATATATATATATATATATATATATATATATATTAATATATATATATGCAAACTCTTTCTTAACTTTCGTTCTCTTTTCAAGTCAAAGTAAAATGAAAAAGTTAAAAAAAATTAAAAAAAATAAACACTAAAAGCTAAAATATGCTTTTCCCAATTAACTTTTGAACTTTTTCTGTTTTATTCTGGCTTGAAAAGGAAACATAGGTTACGAAAGCGTTTGCCAAAATTTGTATGTTTTACTGGGTTGTTTTAATTTGTGTTTGATATCTTTAGTTTATATATATATATATATATATATATATATATATATATATATATATATATATATATATATATATATATATATATATATATATATATATATGCTGAGACATAACTCTATGTTAAACAATGACATAAACAGTTCATTTCATTTCAATTCATTGAAACAAACAGCATCTTCAGCTGACACCACCTCCCATTAACTCTGAAGACGATATATATATATATATATATATAATATATATATATATATATATATATATATATATATATATATATATATATATATATATATATATATATATATATATATATATATTGGGTTAAGTAAAGTTTTTCTCTGGCTTAAGGTTCGTGGTTCGCACCTTGCACCTCGCTCTCGCGTGTATACTGCAGAGTGTACAGATCGAGATCGAGGTTGGAAACCTCAGATCCGGTTACCTGATTTGACACAAAAACTGCCGTTTGTAGGTGATTTTCTGTTGTTAACTAATTGCAGTTTACGGCAAGGTGTATTATTACGCTAATCTCAATACTCACACACATATCTTAAAAACATAGTCAACGTTATTCCAACATACAAATATCACATTCTCTCTCAAGATTGCTAAGTGCAGGGATGACAGCTCATTAAGGATTGGAAACCACGCTCACCGATGGTTAAGAATACCATTGATTTGGCTGAGCTGGAGCAGGGTTTCCCTATCCAAACCCAGATAATCTGTGTAACTTATCAACTTGGTCAGGAAAAACATATAACTCAGTTTCTCCTGACGAAGAACCACACTTCTCGAATAGGGCTCTGCCCGTGATAACTTAAAAAAATAAAAAATATATATATATATATATATATATATATATATATATATATATATATATATATATATATATATATATATATATATATATATATATATATATATATATATATATATATATAAGGAATTTTAAAATTTTTAAATTAGGTATTTTAACTTTCTAGGCGCCGTTACATTCTCTTAGACTAAAGTTAGGTTAGGTTTGAAGTTTCTGCTTCAAATTATTCATTTTCTCCGTAACAAGTGTCGGCAGAATCCCAGAGAGACATTTTCTTACGATTATTTTTTTTTATATATATATATATATATATATATATTATATATATATATATATATATATATATATATATATATATATATATATTATATATATATATATATATATATAATAGAAAATTATTGAATCCATCATAGTGAATCATTTTCTAGAACAGGTTAGGTTAATAACGAGGTTCGAAGGTCTAACTTTTTTTTTTTTTACTTATATACATGATCAAAATTTGAAGATTTCACTGTCATAAGTGAAAATTTTTTCCTCAGTAAGGATGAATATTGAGAGAGAGAGAGAGAGAGAGAAGAAAGGAGAGAGAGAGAGGATTATATAAATTAGTATTCAGAGATCTTTAAATTAGTAATTAGGAAACTCTTTCTCTGCAAAATTTAAAGGACTCACTCAGAATATTTTTTCCAATATTACAATTAATTTAATAATTCACAATAATTCTAATGTAAAAGGTAATTAGGTTTTCATTTTGGCTAAGAATTAGCATTAACTTTGAACCAATCACCCACCCTACCCCACTATTATAAAAAGATAGCAAGAAGTGTTTACCTTTAAAGCTATGGATTTATAGATTAGTCAGGATTGGATAAAGTATTTTTAGATTTTCGTCTATTCTCGCTCACTATACTTTATGCTCACCAGTCTATTATATATATATATATATATATATATATATATATATATATATATATATATATATATATATATATATATATATATATATATATATATATATATATATATATATATATATATATTTTTTTTATTTGAGAGAAAGGAAGAAAGAAGGATATTGTATGTGTAAATAGTTCAAAAATGTCAATTTTACAAACCGTTTGTTTACTACTCCATTATAAAGCTGTTAACAAGTTTTCTCAAATTCCATGTTTTAGCACTTGTTCAGCGCTAATAAATAAATGTTCTGTGAAGTAACGAACTTATCTATCTTAAATATTTCGTAACGTCCGATTAAAACTGTTTTGAGTGTGTGTTATACGTTTATATATATATATATATATATATATATATATATATATATATATATATATATATATATATATATATATATATATATATATATATATATATATATTATATATATATATATATATATATATATATATATATATATGACGGGTAAATTGTTTTTATTTCTTTCTATTTTTATTGTAACTGAAAAATTCCTGTAAAAAAAAAATATCTTATAAGAAAACTTTAAAAACCGTCCAATTCTCTCTCTCTCTCTCTCTCTCTCCAATTTGATTCTCTCTAAATTTTCGTTTTCAAAGATGTGTTTGAAATACTTTTTTTTTTCTTGTTAATTCTTTTCCTCGGTATTTTTTCTCTGTCTAAATTTGTATTTTAAAGATTGAGGTCTTTTCGCTTTTCAATTTCGATTTTATTTCGTGTATTTAAATTTCATCAAAGCTTTCGAAATAAAATTCTTTAAAAGGAAGAAAGATTTCCGTTGAGAGAGAGAGAGAGAGAGAGAGAGAGAGAGAGAAAAGAAAATGTTTGTCAGTAAATTAAAATTTTCTTTTGTCAATTATTACCGAAACTTGAATTCTCAGATACTTAACTAACAACCTATGTACCATCTACCTACCACCGACAAATCATTTATCTCAGCTTCCCCCTCCCCCCCCCTCTTCCATGTAAGATGAGTCTTAGGCATATAAGCTTTTTTGCATTATTTTTACATAACCGTTATTTCTTTTTTCTAACCGCCAAAATAACGATTTTTTTTAAAATTACTTTTTAGACCAAAACAAAATTTAATCCAGTTCCGATATTTTTTTCTTCAAAAAAATGCAAAAATCTGCTGCGTGGGAACAGCATTTAAAACTTGTTTTCATGCAAATCTCTTTCAGTACCCCAGTACGAACCTTATACTATCTCCCTATTCAATCGATTATTTGGGCTGTTCGGGCATAATAAACAAATGAGAAGAGAATATGTAATAGAAGCTGTAGGAAATCCCGGGCATAGGTCTTCTATGCATATCGCGATCTTCGGAAAATGGGGGTGGGTATTTACAAGGAAAGAGAAGAAAATGTAAAATGACACTTCCCTCAATTACTTTTATACCCCAAGTACCCAAGAAGTAGGAAACTTTATTTGCGTAGTCGAGATGTGGGTAACATGAAAGAGTGGGTACATCAAGATATAGGCAAGATGCTTATGGGTTATGAGCATGAATAGAAATGTTCCTTTTCTACAATTTAAGAAACTACCACCAACGTTTGAGGGTATGGGGTATAAGGTCTTATACTTAAAATATATAATATACTC
>SEYY01023526.1:60000-62500 GCA_009176605.1 Armadillidium nasatum
GGAAAGAATGAGTATTGTGTTATAAAATGAGGAAGGTCTAAATTTGCTTTTATTTAACACGTTCATAAGGAACATTTTTGCTTCAATCTGGTTTGTGGGATATAAGACTTACAATTTTAACAATTCACTTTTCCGTTAATGACACACACATATATACATACACATACACAGCTGTTTCCTCCAACTCTGTTGTCAAATTGGAAATCGAGTTGTCGACTGAATTTATATATAGTTTACAATGGCGAAAAAAAACAACAAAAAAATAAAAAAAAAAACAAGAAAAGTGTTCCAGCTCACTGTAAAATCCGAGGAAATTAAAGTAACTCAAATTGTGTTAAGGTAACTCTCAAATTGATTGCATATATGAAACTAAACTCAAATTATATATATATATATATATATATATATATATATATATATATATATATATATATATATATATATATATATATATATATATATATATATATATATTATATATATATATATTATATATAAATTAAAAAAAAAAAAAAAAAAAATATTATTATTATTATTATTATAAAATTTGTTTTATTACAATAAAAAAATGATGAATTAAAATTTCTTATCGATCATCACGGTTATCAAAAAGTTTTGTTTATTATAATATATATATTATATATATATATATATATATATATATATATATATATATATATATATATATATATATATATATATATATATATGTTATAGTTCATCAAGAGAATAATGAACATAAAAAAATAGCTTTCCAGATTAATAACCGACATGCTTTTATACTTTGTATTTAAAAGTGTGCAAATTTATTGTTGGAGAAAAGTAAGTAGTGATGAATATTGCAGAGTATAAACAGGTTATGTACACGAACGCTTGAGTGTATAATGCCTATGAAATGTATATGAAGAATGATTGTACTGTACATGGTTATAAAGAAAAATAATAGTATACGAATAAATATGAAAAGTTAATATCCATGAATCAAAAAAAATGGAAGAATGACTGTCCATATAGATGTATTTGAAGAATGTGTGCTGATAGATTTGATTCCAGAAAGGACGTTAGGTTAGGTTAGGTTAGGTTAGGTTAGATTACTGTGTATACGAAGAAGAGTCAAATGCTACAGTTGAGAGGACAGAGCAGCAAAATTTGGTCACGGCATGAGAAGAAAAGATACAGATTCACTCTTTCAAAAAACTGCTGTAGTTTTGTAGATGATTTTTTTTATAATTAAGGAAGAAGTTCCTATATAAAGACTTAGAACCAGGATTTTAAAAAAAGTCTTGGAAGGTTATCGCCAGGACTCCTTGTCCCTCAGAGAAGCTTTTTAAAAAGGGGAAGAAAATGGGATAAATTTGATGTTTCAGAGAGAACTCAGCTAAAAGGTTATACCAAGAATTTCTAAGAGAGTGCCTAGTTTAATGGGCAATTCTTCCTCAAGACAATAATAATAATAAAAAAAAAACGAGGATATAACCTACACTAACTACTCCAGTTCTCAAAATATCAGGCTCAGCACAAACACACACATACCCTCTCTCTCTCTCTCTCTCTCTCTCTCTCTCTCTATATATATATATATATATATATATATATATATATATATATTATATATATATATATATATATATATATATATATATATATATATATATATATATATATATATATATATATATATATATATATATATATATATATATATATATATATATATATATATATATATATATATATATATATATATATATATATATATAGTATTTATTTTTAAACTAAATCCCGCTACATAATTTGTCTCAACTTCCGTTAGTCTGTCGGTCAATCTATTTTGTGTTTGTCTGATTTTCTTCAACTGGTTTATCTCTCTTTTCCTTTGTCAATTTCCCACAATAATTTAGAATGGAAATTCCGTGACAGTAAACCACTTGCTTAGTGCTTATCATAAGGTATCCTAGGGAAATATCGCCTTATGTAATAATAATAATAATAATAATAATAATAATAATAATAATAATAATACTGATACTACCGTCAATAACAAAAATAATTATAACAACTCTACTACTACTTCTAATAATACCATAGCTACCAGTACTGTTAATAATAACACTAATAATAGTGCTAATACTAATACTACTAATACTGATACTATTACTACAGCTACTAATAATAATTATAATAAATCTGCATTTAGTAATACTACTACTGCTAAAAAAAAAAAAAAAATAATAATAATAAAATAATTAATAATTTACTAATACTACTACTGCTAATAATAATAATAATAATAATAAATAATAAAAAAAAAAATAAAAATAATAATGTTTTAAAAAAAAAAAAAAAAAAAAAAAAAAAAAAAAAAAAAAAAAAAAGGACAAATAAAACAGGCCTAATTTGAATTCAGTATTTACTCAACTTATCATTTATTTATTTATTATTTATTTATTTTTTATCTCAAAAACCTTAATCACCCTTTTTGGCAGAATTTAGTTGATGT
>SEYY01023526.1:70000-80586 GCA_009176605.1 Armadillidium nasatum
AATATAAACTATATTAATATCATATTTTGAAGTTACATTGCTAAAATTTTAACTTTAATATATTAGTGTAATTATTAAAAATTAAAATTATTTTCCTTAATATCTGAAAAATTGTTACTAACTCCAACAAGTTTTTATGTCATTTGAACCCCAGACATAACGTCGAAAATATATATCGAAATTGATACTGAAAATATTTTAAAATAATAATAATAAAATATAAAATAATAATAATAATAATAATAATAATAATAATAATAATATATTAATAATTAAGCAATAAAGTTATTTTCTTTAATATCTGAAAAATTGTTCCTAACTACAATAAGTTTTTATGTCATTTGAACCACAGACATAACATCGAAAGTTTTTATCGAAATTGATAATGAAAATATTTTAAAATAATAATAATATTAAAAATAAAACTAATAATAATAATTATGATAATAATAATGATAATAATATTAATAATAATAATGATAATACTGATCACGTTTTAAAATTTATTTTTTATTTTTTAGGCATTTCATTCTTTGTAAGTTATTTATATAATTCCCTGTGTTGTTGGTATTCTTGTACTAATAAGTTTTATACCGACTTTTAATACCCCCTCAAAGTTTAAAAAAAGAAAAGTGAAAAAAGCTCTTAACCCTTCGGATTTTTTTTTTTTTTGCATAGTCGGCGGAACGCGGGATTATTTTATTTATTATTTTACGCTTGTTTTCACTGTGATATTTTATGGTATTTATTTTGCTAATATGTTGTACCAGTTATTTTGCATTTGCTTTTTATAATTTCTTTAAACTGTGAAGTTTCTTTTTTTTTTTTTTTTGTAATATAACCATTTTTAAATAGACTGGGCTAACCGTCTTTGTATTTAGGTCATTTCTAGGTCTGCCTTAGTGATACAGTATTTGAAATACATCTATTTTAAGTTTTTTATTTATTTTTTGTACCCAGAATATTTTATTTAATGTTTAACTTGCATCGTAGATGGTTATTAGTAGTTTACTTGCAGACTGTGTAAATCAATGATATGTTAATGTTGTGTAATCTTGGCAAGATAGGCCTTGGCTTCAGGTAGAAAATTTTTAAAGTGAATAGGCCATAAAGTAATAATAATAAAGTAACAATTTCTTTTAACTTGATGGTATATCAACATACAAGAAATTAAGAAAACTAGAATGGTCTTAATAGTCTCATTTAGTTGTTAACATCTCATTTTCTCATTCCATGTTCTAAAATTAGGGCAGTCTAATTGTGTAGAAAATTCTGTTGTGGTGCTGACGGTAGTGAATTTGGTAAATGTCTTTCCCAATCATGGATTTTTATCTTCATATATCAAAACTATAAAGACGAAATTATATGAAATTTTTTTTAGGTTAATTGAGCTGTGGAAAACGATTTTATAAACCAAAAAAAGTAAAAAATAGAAAATAAACATACTGATATTTAATATTTGATAAATCATTATACTACTTTAACGTAATATCATTTGCCTTTGTACTGCCAAGTTGCTGGATCAGGTATTTTTACGAAAATTGCTACTTTGGATGAAAAAAAGGTTATTTGCTTAATATGTTGAAACTATGAAGACAATACTATAAGTAAATTATGTATATTAAAAATTTTTTATATTACATATTGAAAGAGTCAATATTCATAAGGTTAGGCCTCTTTGCTGGCTGTTAGGCATATTTTTACACTTTTTCAAGTTAGGTTGTCAAACTAGTTTCTTAGATATAACAAACTAGTTAAACTTAATTTAACCTGGACTTAAAGGGTAAAAGTATGCCTAATGGCCAGCAAAGAAGCCTAACCTTGTGAATATCAACTTTTCTGCTTGCAATATAAAAATTGTATTAAACAATTTAATATATAAAATTTACTTTTTATATTTCATTATATAATAATAGTTTCAAATATTAAGGAAAAAATATTTTTTCACTTTTTAGTTCTGGATTTGTGATAAATTTTCTTAAATTTTCTCTGATGCAGCAACTTGCTAGTGCTATTCTTCTGCCATTAAAATCATAATTACTGTTAATTGATCATAATTACTAATTAAATTTTTTTATTTTTTCAAAATCATTTTCTGTAGCTCTATTTATATTAAAAAAAAATTTCAGAGCATGTCTTTATAGTTGCGATATATTACAAAAAAAAAATAAAAAATTGTTCAGTGGAAAGACACTTGCATTTTTTGTTAAATTGATGCATAGAAAACTATTTTTTAACATTAAAAACCCTAAAAAGCTTAAAATTGTAAAAAATATAAACAAATTACAACTGATGGTTTTACAATATATAGCCTGACTTTGAAGAATTTATTATACTTAAAACTTTATTTATTTTTGAATCAAAGTAGTACCAGGTTGCTAAATCATTGCTGGAATGAAGTTCAGAAAATTGAGATATTTTGTAGCTAAAAATTTTTCATACTTTTTAAATTTTATATTTATATATTTTTATATTACAGTAGCATATTTTTAAATATTTATAATTTATCAAAAGATATATTTTATAGGAAATAAAATATTAATTTATTTATTTATATGAATAGTATTGAATACATGTATTGTTTACAATTCATAGGTCAGTTGCGATTTTGGTCAGAGAGAGATGTAATTTCTGGCAAAATATTACAAAATTCTTATAAACATTTTCCCTATTAAAATTAGCATCTTCCTATTCAAAAAGCATGTTTTTTGTGCCTAATATATGAAATTTATTAAAAACAACATTCTTTAAAAATATTTTATTTAAAAATTTCAAATTTATGGTAGAATTATATTATAATATATATATATATATATATATATATATATATATATATATATATATATATATATATATATATATAATATATATATATATATATTATATATATATATATATATATATATATATATATATATATATATATATATATATATATATATATATATATATATATATAAATCAATTCTTGGAGGGAAGCTGTTTCACTATATATATATTATGAAATAGCACTATCTATATATATTTTCTATTTTATTTTATTTTTAAACAAAAAAATTCTCAGTTGAAAAGAAAAAATTATATATATACTTACCATTTTTGTATAATAAAAATACGAAAACTTAAATATTTTACTATAGAAAGAAATTTTGAATGCATGGCTAATAAACATTGAACAAATATACCCCCTGACCCCTTTTAGTGGTAGGGAATTTACTTTTTCAGTAAATATTAATTTTAGGGGTGCACTTAAGCTATGGTAGGCAGATTGATTTGGCAAATTGCAGAGGCTGTAGTTGAAGCCAATTAATTAGCAGGCATTTTGAATGTCCTAATTACTGCTGCTTATTTTTAAAATATTTTTGAATTTAGGAAAATTTTAAGCACTTAGGATGTGAATGAAATGAATTTTGTAATTTGTGTTGATTTCAATAAAGAAAAGAAAAAAAGTTTAATTGACTATCATTGTAACAATAACTGCTAGATCATTTTACATATTAAAAATACTTTCCATAGTTGTAGTTAACAAATTCTAATTTTTCACCATGTTCTGTTTTTATTCTGCTCTTGATTGCTTCATATATATTCCCTATTATATTGAAAAGCTCACTCATTTCTTAAGAAGGTGGAGCATGGAGGTATATTTTGGACAATGAATACTATGGACTGACTAGGGCCCTGGCTAAAGATCATTGAAAACTGGGGTTTGCCTGCTGGGGTTAAAATGGCAAATTATACTTAAGGAACATAGGAACATAGGAAAATAGAGACAGTTAGAAGCCACAAGGGCCTATCGAGACTGTCCCAGTCCAAACAAATACTAACAATACTAATACATTACGAAAGACTAGGTTTATCCCATCCCAGTTATCAGTTCATTCATGCATAGTCATGCATAGATAAAAGAAAAACTAAACCCCATTACACATGCAATACTCAATGAACCATCACCCACTACAAAAACTGCCGTTAGGCTTAGTCATAGGTTGATCTGTTGATCCAAAAATTCATATATACCCGCCAATTTGGCTTAGTCAGATTATTCTATATAATACCCAAACCATCCATATATCTATCTAGCCCCTTTTTAAATTTGACAAGAGAATCACAGTCAACAACCTCCCGTGGCAAGTCATTCCAAAAATTAACAACTCTATTACTGAAAGAGTATTTTCTTAGATCGAGATGGCATGGCTTCTTTTTAATTTTCTTATTATGTCCTCTAGTTACTCTTCCATGGTCCACTATAAAGTATTTTTCAATCTCTGTATTACTGTCAGATGCAAATATTTTGTAAACTTGTATCATATCCCCTCTGAGAAATCTCCTTTCAACTGAGAACATTCCTAACTCCTTCAACCTCTCTTCATAGCTCTTATTTTCAAAGCCAGAAATCATCCTTGTTGCTCGACGTTGTACTCTCTCCAGCATATCTATGTCTTTTCTTAAATGAGGAGCCCAAACTTGTGCACAATACTCTAAGGGGACAGTCCAATTTCAAATTTTTTTAAATTTCAGCGGATTCTCCTGAAATTTTTAGTGTATATAGATTTTTTCCTTGTGAAAAAAGTCCATTTCTAGCTTTTTTTTGTGTATAACAGTTAAAAAGTTTTGAAAATTTGACACTTTTTCAAATGAATGGTGGGGCCAAACTACTTTTTGAAATGACCTAATATTTGGACTGTATATTCAGAATTCTATGGGCTACATAAGCCTCTTACAAACTTTAGTTCCCAGAGGTATAGGAAAAATGTTATAAAGCCCAAAACTGACCAACTATTAAAAAAAAATTCCACCATTTCAGAAAATTGAAAAAAAAAAAACCTAGCATTTCTTATTTTTAGTGGGTGTATAGAGGAAGGATTGGGCTGCAAATTCCTCTCTATACTTTATTCTATGCTATTTGTTGGTTTTGAGATACAGCCTCTCAAAAAAGGTATATTTTTGACCAAATTCCAGAAATTCCCAATGTTTGAGAGGCTATATCTAGCTTCAAACAAATAGTATTTAATAATGCACTAAGTAAAAGTTGTAGCCCTGTTCCTCCTCTAAACAATGTCCAAAAAAAAAAAAATTAGTAAAATTTTTTTTTTTTCAATAATTTTTTTCTCAAAAAATATGATTTTTTTTTTTGCAAAAAAATTTTTTTTTCAAGTGCTTATAACTTTTTTTTTCTAGATGTGATATCAAAAATTGTTAAATTTTCAGCTCATGTGGACCAGTTGTTTGACCCTGCTATTCATTTTTTTTCAACTTTGGGTCCAAATAACTTTTGAAACCAAATATAGACTCAGAAAAAAAAAAAAAAAAAAAAAAAATAAAAAAAAAAAAAAAAATGAAAAAAAATCAAAAAAAAAAAAAAAAAAAAAAAAAAAATAATAATATAAAAAATAATAATAATCAATATAATAATAATAATAGACTAATAATCAGAATATTTCCATGTTTTATAAATTTTGGAATATTGGGTGTTTATTTAATTGAGGTAAAGCACTTAATATTTTCTATAGTTATGAAGACAAAATAAACAAATACTTTAATCCCAATAAAGCACTTTTGTGTAATAAAAATAAAATGTTACTATAATATATTTATATTCTGAAATCCAAGGTGGAGTAGCTTTGGATACGTAGATTTCAGTGTTTTGATGTTACTAATTTATTTACACAAAGATAGTCATATTATTAAAACACATGGTTTTTAAAAGCTGTGTTTATCATCGTATATTGTGATTGAAAAAGTTAACATGGTAAATTGTTCCAAAAAAAGTTGCTGAAAAAAGTTTCTCATCTAGATGGTCTCTCTTCTTTATCTATTAATATTTAATGAAAAAATTTACTTAAATCCACATCATCAATAGATGAATATATTTTGAAAACCTGAATCCTATCTCCTTCTAAAAAGTCTCCTTTATACAGAAAACCTCCCCAGTTCTTTTAACCGTTCCTTGTAACTTGTTTTAAAATCTAAAAATCATTCTTGTTCAACACTGCACTGCTTCTAGCACATTATCTTTCCTTAGATAGGAGATCAAACCTGTGAGCAACTCAGTAATCTAACGTACTGGTAACTATTGTTGAGCTTACTGATTACCACCTTTCATAATTAGCATTATTGTTTATTAATTTTAACATTCTGTTCATTACATTCCTGGTTTTTAAACTGATGCCAATTTTAAATTACTTTTGAAAAGGATGCCCAAATCTTTTTATGTATGTACTGACTCAAGCCATTCCACATACATTTCTTAATTGTAATTCATATTAGAGTAACCCATATGAAGAATCTTACACTTTTTTATGATTAAAATTCATTTGCCACTCTTCAACTCAACTAATACTTTTAACAGGATAGTTCATTAGCAGACTTAGAAACTAAATATTTTATACCTTATCCAAATCATTAATGTTGATTAGGAACAGAAGAGGTCTCAGTACAAAACCCTGAGGAATTCCATTTTGCCAGCCCCTATGATAATTTACCATTTAATTCTACACTTTCCTGCCCTTCAACCATTCTTGTATTCAGTTATGTATAATCACTCTTTATCTATACTGAGATAACTTATGAATCAGTCTTTTATGAGGTACTTTACCAAAGCTTTGCTAAAACCTACATAAATAATATCATCTGACTCCCTATGTTGATGCAGGCTGTAATATGCCCTATAAATTCAAAAAGGTTTATCTGACATAATTTACCTTTCCTAAAACCATATTGAGAATCTTGCAAAATCTTATTGTCAACCTTCAACTAAATGGTAAGATCTTTGTCAACTAAATGCTTTTCTATTCAACTTTTCAATTTTTTCTCTAAAACTCTTACTACAAATGTGGTTAAACTGACGTAATTTTCAAGATCCCTGCTACCTTTCCATTAGATTGTCACAGCGTAAGCAATTTTCCAATTCTCTAGCATCTCCTAATTAAAAGTCCTATTACATATTAACTATAAACCTTATGCAAAACTATATTCCTTAAGATTCTTCCATATATGCCATCAGGACCTGCAGACTTATAATCAGAACGTTCAAGCAAATCTCATTCTCATCAACATCAATATTAAGAAATACAAAACTCTTTCTATACTCTGCTCTCTGACATAATTGTTATAAAATCTTTCATACTGGTATGTAATTACTAATGTAAAGTAGGTATTAAAAAAAAGTAACATTCATCAGAGCTAACCACTCCCTCATTTAATAGAACTTAATTTTTCTCTGTTATTAGTAAATTTCATAAAAACTAAAGTTCTTCAGGTCTTTATTTTTTGCATAGTTAATTTGTTGTCTGTGTCACTCTAAAAATAATAGTAAGATAAGCAGGATAGATAATAATTTAAGCAAAAAAAAAAAAAAAAAAAAAAAAAAAAAAAAAAAAAAAAAAAAAAAAAAAAAATTTTTTTTTTTACCATTTTAGTAATTTCTTTGTTTGTATAGTATTTATATATACCTTTCAGTTGCAGTTTCAAATTCTGAAATGACCATAAGTCAGAAATGGCCATGTCAGGTGAGAATGGATGGTGGTGTAACTTAGGAATGTTGTTTTTCACCAAGAAAGTCTGAATTAGTTGCAAAGATTGGGCGGGTGCATTATCGTTATAATAGGTGTTGTGGTAGAGACCTACTATACAAAATGTTTTATTCCAGGTGATGGTATGTTTTGGTTTTGGGTTTTTATGATAATTTATATAACAGGAAGAAAATAATAATGAGAAATATAAATAAGTATAATATTTAAGATGAAAAATAGATTAGAAATGTCTGTAGAAAATTTGTAAAATAAATGTCAAGGAATGTAAAAAAGTATAGACTGAATGTAATTCTAAATCTAGAGGTCAGTGTAACTGAGTCATGGAGTTGCCAAAATTTTCCTCCTCACAATTTTGACCATTTTTTAACCAACCAGTTATTGAATTGCTCAGCATTGTGCAGGTGATGCATTCCGTTTAGATAGTATTTTTTGTTAATTGTTTGGCCTTGTACATATTCATTAATCATTATACACTCTTCCACATGAGTTGGAAAATACAGTAAGCATGACCAATTTAGCTGCACATTTCTCTTGCTTTTTTTTGGCTGCAATGATGGTGAATGTTTCCATTGTGAAGATTGAACTTGTTTCTGGGTCATACCCATGAACCCACATCTTTGCCATGACTAATGATTCCACTTCGTGAATAATTTCATCATTACAGCTTATTGAGAGCCTACCAGAATACATTTTACTTTCCACTAACTGGCAGCCATGCTTGAAGTTTTGTGCCATTCTTTAATTTGTGCGACACATTGCATTATCTCCAAATACTTGTTGAATTTTATGAATAGTATCTGCTTGGGTATCACTTAAGATTTTGGCAAAATTTAAAATAGTAACATTGCACAAGATTTTGTCATTTTCAAACTCATAAAATCTGATGAGCACTTGCTACAGTAACTCACTGTAAGGCTAGCACATTTTGACTGAGGCATTGTAGTGATACTAAAAAAAAAAAAAAAATTGGAAAAACAAGTTAGTGGGTTGAGAAGTGACTCCTTTTTGGCACAAGTTTAATGAGTATACCCTCAGCAGGAATGAGAGGTTGAAATTTATAAACAAAGTGCAAACTTAGATGGATCTCATGGAGCCACAAGAGGAATACTGTCAGTACTATAATACTTACTGTGTTGAGTGAGTTGTTTACTCACTTGGGGTTCAAAGTTCATCCCATGATCAATTTATGTAGACACTATCATACAATAATGAGGTTTGAATCACAGAATGGTTATGTAAATGGAGATGTAATTACAGTTTAAATGATGGTGTATTACTAACATCAATACCAACACATTACTGACAACATAGCCAACATTTATAATTCACAACAGGCACTGCTGCCCCAACATACATAATCATTACTCTCCCTCCTAGTGCAGAAAGTTATCTGTTGAGGATTCAAAGCCTCACCAAGCCACACCAATCTGTTGAGCTTAAGTGCATTTGCTATCAAACAAATAACTTATCTGCAAAACCAATCCATTGGGTGAGGAAAACTTATAAGTTGCCCTGGTCAAGAACCTACTGTGATAGGTAATGAACCTCCCAATGAAGAGATAGAGGTTCAGTGGCAACAAGTCATATTCTGGATATATATATATATATATATATATATATATATATATATATATATATATATATATATATATATATATATATATATATATATATATATATATATATATATATATATATATATATATATATATATATATATATAATATATTAAATACAGGAATTTTCACTTAAATATTATTCTAAAAAGGAACTGATTATTGGTTCTTTTCTGATGTTTTAAATATGTTGAGAACAAAGAAAGATGTAGACAAGCATGTTAGAGAATTACTTAATAAAACTAAAAATGAAAATGATGTAAGTATAACTTTTAGTTAATAAAATTGAATATATTTATACATTCAATAAGTAAATTTTTTTTATTATTTTAAGCTCATTTTATGTATTTTATTTTATTTTTTATATAGAGAAGATCAAGAGGCTACAATGTTGCTCGTTTGTATTTCAATGTTGGAGAATATGAAAATGCGAGAAGATATCTTGCTGAATTTATATCCTTTCGTCCAAAGTCCCCCGAGGCACATAAATTAATGGGTCAGATTTATGAAAAACTTGGACAGAAAGAAAACTCGGTTAATTCATATAAAACATCCTACAGTATTTCAGACACTCAGAAGGATCTGGTCTTGAAAAGTAAATAGCATTATGTTGTTTGTAATGTGTCTTTGCCTTATTTTTTAAATGGTGAAAATGATATTTAAATTTCATGATGATGATGTATGTATTATAATATTTCCCTTTAAATAAATAGGCCAGTATTGCCTTTTAATATAGTTTTGCTGTTTATCAAAAGAGCATCGAATCTGCATTTGTTAGTGGGTATTACTTAAAAATAATAATAATAAAATAAAAATTTGTTAAAAGTTACTGTAGATTTAATTTAATTTTTTATTTAAAATTTTGTATAATTTTCCATTAATTTTTACTTATATAAGTGCTGTATAGAAAATGAAATATTTCATTAACGTTTAAAAATATTTATTTTATTTTTGTTCTGATTCAGCATGATTGTTTAATGTTATTTGCAGTTTGTGAAATTTATTCAGAATTAGATGTAGACGTTGCAGTTCGTACCCATTGGGCAGATGAAGGAGACAGATTATTTCCTCATCATAACAGCATTGTTAAGTTAAAACAAAGTCTAATGCTTACAAATCCTTCTCAATCTAAGGAAGAAATGGAGAAATTTTACTTAGGTACATTGTCACCATTATATTTTTCATATGTTTAATTTTTCAGGTTAAAAGCTACCAATAAAACTACTGCAATAGTATGTAGTTGCTACTGCTTTATATGTATGGGTTTTCAGATTCTTAAAATTTATTATCTTTTATTAGGAGAGATCAAATCCAATCCCTTATCCCTTAATCTTCATGTGAAATTAGCCAGACATTATATTGAATGGGGAAAGGAAGTGAAAGAAAAATATGATGAAGCGTTTAATTACGTAAGGAGAGTTGAATTAAGGCGACCATT
>SEYY01023527.1:0-2500 GCA_009176605.1 Armadillidium nasatum
CAAGAGTTTTAAAAATCTTTCTAATATGTGCAATCTCCTCATTCCAAATATTCCGGACTACAAAGTCTAAAAGCTCTTAAAAGAAACCTTTTAAAATGCCAAATTTCACGTGGGACTCATGACCAGAGAGCCAATGCACATAACTATCAATGTGTGTATCCTTTCTAAAAACTTTAAAAGCAAATTCTTCTCGATTGTCAGAAATAAAAACTTTTCGAATCAAAAGTACATCTAAAAATGGTAGACAACTATTTTGCTCTAATTCAAGTGTAAATTTTATCTGAGGAACACAATCATTCAACTTCGAAAGAATGGTAGCAGGCTCCACTTGAACAGGTAGCACGACAAATACGTCATCAACATATCTTAATATTTTAAATTTTGATCACGTTTGGTTAAGATATGTTGATGACGTATTTGTCGTGCTACCTGTTCAAGTGGAGAGCCTGCTACCATTCTTTCGAAGTTGAATGATTGTGTTCCTCAGATAAAATTTACACTTGAATTAGAGCAAAATAGTTGTCTGCCATTTTTAGATGTACTTTTGATTCGAAAAGTTTTTATTTCTGACAATCGAGAAGAATTTGCTTTTAAAGTTTTTAGAAAGGATACACACATTGATAGTTATGTGCATTGGCTCTCTTGTCATGAGTCCCACGTGAAATTTGGCATTTTAAAAGGTTTCTTTTTAAGAGCTTTTAGACTTTGTAGTCCGGAATATTTGGAAGAGGAGATTGCACATATTAGAAAGATTTTTAAAACTCTTGGATATCCTTCTCAATTTATAGATAAAGCTTTGAAATCCACAAAAAGGAGATTGCGAAATGTTGAAAGGCAAGATGGACTGGATTTGGTCACGAATTTTACCTATTGATGACAATTCAAATGAGATTGAAAATATAAATGAAAGTATCGAGAGAGATTGTGAAGAGGAAAATCGTCTTAAGTTTAACATTGCTGATAAGTTTATATTGAACGTACCCACTGACACTACCAACATTAAGAAATTTTTACCAAGAGAGTTTTTGTTGGTGTCGAGTGTCCCAACGAATATTAAAAAGTTTTTTCATAGACAAAAAATCTCGATAAAAAAGGACGAACATAATGCAGGTGTTTATCAGGTCCCTTGCAAAGATTGCGATAGTGTTTATATTGGTGAGACGGTGGATTTTAAAAGAAGAAAATACCAACATAAATATTCGCTTCAAGTTGGAGATGAAAATTCTGCTTTACATAGGCATCGGATATCGAATAATCATAGAATTGGACTGGACGAGATGAAGTTGCTTATTAAAGAAGATAATGTAAATAAAAGACAATTTATAGAATCCTTTTTAATTAAAAATGTAAATAATTTTAATGTTCATAATAATGTTTTATTAGATGATTTTACGAAATTATATTGTTAAAAATTTTTCAAAATTTTCAAGTTTTCTTAAAGGTTTTAACAATTTTATTTAAACAACCAACCAAGTTATTTTTATGCCTTTTTGTTTTAAAAAAAATCTTTTAATAATAAACTAGAGCCTGAAAGAGGAAGGGTGGCTATCCCTTCGAAAGCCTTGCTCCAATTTTATTTTCTGTTTTTATTTCCTGTGGGGTTTGTTTTACTGTCTAAAATTTTTTACATTTTTATAGTTTTTATATATATATATATATATATATATATATATATATATATATATATATATATATATATATATATATATATATATATATATATATATATATATATATATATATATATATATATATATATATATATATATATATATATATATATATATATATATATATATATATATATATATATATATATATATATATATATATATATATATATATATATATATATATATATATATATATATATATATATATATATATATATATATATATATATATATATATATATATATATATATATATATATATATATATATATATATATATATATATATATATGTCAAGAAGCCAAATTTTTATCAGTAGGAGAATCAAGGAGGTCAGCGCACTTCCATTTGGTGAAAGCAGGTTTGGCCTATTGAAGTATATTCCATCAACGAATCTGAGCTAAATGAAAATTAGAGTGGTAAGAGAAGAGGATTTTTTTCCACGCTCGATGCGCAGTGTCTTTCTCCTGAATGGCACGAGAGCAGGTGCCATCAAGCCACGGATTTTAGGAAGAAAAAGATTTAGTTGAAGAGGGAATGTACCTGGTCATCCCATCAAATATTACGGCTCCCACTCTTTTGGTGGACACCGAAGCATAATCAGTATCAAAGAAGTATTCATTCCAAGAATAACTAGTGAAGAAGCTACGCAATGTCCCCTAATTATCCAGATCGAAGTGCCAGAAAGTACGTTTAGGGAAGGGTGAAGCTCCTGGAGAGAAAGTGTTATACTTAAGAGCTATAAGATTGTGGTCAGATTACCGATATTAGGGAAAATGGTGCAATTATAACGATGAATAGTAGTGGTGAAACACAAGTCAAGTGTG
>SEYY01023527.1:15000-40000 GCA_009176605.1 Armadillidium nasatum
TAACCAACCAAATCGTGTAACCTCTAAGGTTGTTTCATTTTAACCTCATGATTGAAGTAAAAGATGAAAAAACTACAATTGGTTAAAGATATGGTTCACTCCTTCACTTTGAAACCTTGGTAGCGAATATTCAGCTTATAACGCAGAAGGAAAAGCTGCTTTATTCGGTGAAAAGGTTGACCGAAGTAGCAGGAAACAGGCGAGATTCAAACAACGAAAATGCTTGGAGTTGAAGTAGTTGCAATTTGAAGTTCTTGCTGTCAACAAAGCTAGGATGCGAGTCATAATCCTCTCAAAATTCGCACAAATATAATCTGGTGAAAACTATAAATCATATCTTCAACAACCACACACCAGATAACTGGTGACTCTATCAGTTTCGAACACCCTCTACGAACATTGACACAGAGCTTCGAATATCTAACGAAAATGACTCCTGGCTTCGTACACCTTCTACCAAAAAGGACTCCTGTCCTCTAACACTTTCTACTAAAAATGATCCATGGCTATGAAAGCCTAACAAAAGTGACTGCAAAGAGTGAACTAATTGAAGAATTAGAGATTTCCAATTCCAAATTCCTATTACAAACAAACTTCAGAAGGCCTCAACACTTCATCTCTCTCTCTCTCTCTCTCTCTCTCTCTCTCTCTCTCTCTCTCTCTCTCTCTCTCTCTCTACAAAATAAAACTCACCCTCAACGTTTCACAAATTGCAGCCAGACTTCTATTGGAGTAGCTCTCTCATGTAATAAGACAACCTTGCCGATAGATTTCGTCACCTCTCTGAACAAAAAATTTTTTAAAAAATAAAAATTAAAAAAATAAATAAATAAATACTCAACATCGACCAAGACCATTTGACCAACACTAATGGGCTGAGGGGTTTGGGGCTCTCCTCTCTCTCATCAGGAAAATACTTCGCTGCCTTTCAGCTTGTGTCATCATTCTATTTGTATGTTTATTTATTTTGTTTTATTTTATTTTTAACATTTTTCCCTTCGATTTTTCCCCCTGTTTTTTATAATTTTAAATGTTGATTCATGTTTAACTGTAAAATATTTAGAAGACAGATTCAAAGGACAAATTTTTAATTAAAGTGAGAAACTCACAAGTATATATATATATATATATATATATATATATTATATATATATATATATATATATATATATATATATATATATATATATATATATATATATATATATATATATATATATATATATATATATATATATATATATATATATATATATAATATAATAATATATATATATATATATATATATATATATATATATATATATATATATATATATATATATATATATATATATATATATATATTTATATATATATATATATATATATATATATATATTTATTAAAGTAGTAGAGTTTTATTCACTCGTTTATATGTATTATTTGTTACAAAAACCCAAGGCTGACCACTGCACTTTTATTAGATTACACTTATTATCAACTTGGAAAGAAATTTTTTAACAACAAGCTTTCGCTCTATATTTTGAGCCTCTTTCAGGTTGAAATGGATGACTGAATTCCTGGAGAGATTCTCATGGAGTCTGGTTCATGGTTGGTTGTTTTATTAGAGATTTGTAGAAGGTGGATTGACACATTATGGCATTTTGCAGCTGGTCTATTTTATAATCTCCTGTGCTTTGATTGTAATTTGGAATGTTATAAATACAGAAAGATTCTGCCATTTTTCTTTTGTTGTAATTTTTTATGTTTTTAATGATGCTACTGCTATTGAGGTTTATGAGGTGGTTATTGTTTTGTCTGTGCTGAATAAGGGCGGAGTTCTGGTTATCTGTATTTAAGTCATGTTTGTGTTGATGTTTTCTTCTTTTATAATCTATTGATTCGCCTATGTAATTCAAGCCCCACCCCTCCTCTATACACACCAAAAATAGGAAATGTTATAGTTGTATTTTTTTAAAAAAGATTTTGTCTGTCCATTTTGTCAAGATGGATTTTTTTAGTTCAAAAATTTTTTTTTCTATAGTTGGTCAGTTTTTGGCTTATAACATTTTTTCTATAACTCTGGGAACAAAGGTTTATTAGAGGCTTTTGTAGCCCATATAATTTTGAATAATTAGTCCAACTTTCAGCTCATTCTAAAAAGTGGTTTGGCACCGCCATTCTATTGAAAAAGGGTAAAATTTCCACAAAAAAAAAAAAAAAACTTTTAACCGTAATAGACTCGGAAAAACGCTAGAAATGGACTTTTCTTACCGGTAAAAAAATCTATATACACTGAAAGCTTCAGCAGAATCGGCTGAAAATTAAAAAAAAAAAAAAAAAAAACTTTTTTTTTTTTGTATAATTTGCCATTTTAACCCCGGCCGGCAACCCCGGTTTTCCCTGATTTTTAGCCGGGGCCGGGGCCGGGGCCGGGGTCAGAAAAATGGCCGGGTTTGGCCGGGGCCGGGTGCCCCGGTCGGTTCGGTATAATATATATATATATATATATATATATATATATATATATATATATATATTATATATATATATATATATATATATATATATATATATATATATATATATATATATTATAAAATTCTCCGCTCTTACACACACACACGGAAATACACTGAGTATATCCTGAATGTAGTATGGTATATATATATATATATATATATATATATATATATATATATATATATATATATATATATATATATATAATATATATATATATATATATATATATATATATATATATATATATATATATACTACATTCAGAATATACTCAGTGTATTTCCGTGTGTGTGTAAGAGCGGAGAATTTATGTATGCCTTGTGAAGTAAGGAATTTGTGGAATGAATCTGGAAATGGGAAACAGTTTAATAGCCTTGACTTCGTCTAGAAATCCATCTCTCGAGTGGGTCTCATTTGAAAATTATTTTCATGTTGATTTGGTTCCATTCAAATAGAATATAAGGAAAATGAATTTCATACGCAATCGTGTTGATAAGATTGCATATGGAACGTTATTATAAACTGAGAGGAAGGCAAAAAAAATTTAATCCAATTTAACGTAAAGCCATTAAACATAAACAAAACGTAATTTTACGTGAAATAAAAATATAAATAACAATTTTACAAAATTAAAATAAATTTCGTGTGTTAGTATTTATGTTGGTAAATTTAAATCGCGTTAATATATTTTAAAGAGCTTCTTTAATATAATAATAATAATAATAATATAATAATATATATATATATATATATATATATATATATATATATATATATATATATATATATATATATATATATATATATATATATATATATATATATATATATATATATATTATATATATATATATTATATATATATAATACTTTTCATTACTTCGTCTCCTATACACTCCCATGCGAATGACTCCACCCTTCATTACTCCTTTCAATTTGAAAGACGTCCCTCCCAACAGTAGTTGATGAATTCAAGAAGGATCTTTCTACTCGACACAATCTTCCACACAACTATGACATCTTCTTCGAAAACACTAAACTCAAACCTTCATCTGTTCTCAATATTCTCGGCTTTTCTTTTTCTATGTATCTTTCTTGGAAATATCACATAATTTCTCTCTTTAAACAAGCTTCTAAGAGGTTGGGTGTTCTGAGGCGCCTTCGTGGTTTTTTTAATCCACCCTATTTGCTTGCACTGTATAGGGATGTTATTCGCCCCTGTATGGAGTACGCCTCGCACATCTGGGTGGTTTTCATAAAGCTTCATTGAAAAGATGAGTCTTAGGGCTTTTCGTCTTATAAACTCTTTCGCTCTTACTAACTCTCTCCAATCTCTTTCTTACCGTCGAATTGTTGCGTCGCTATTGCTATTACAACGGACATTGCTCTTCTGAACTGTCACGTCACATACTCCTCTATTGAGAAGAGCTTGTGCGCACGCCTTTCTACACAGTCTCATTCTTTCTCTGTCTAACTCTCCGATCCAAGACTTAACCGCTATGCTCACTCTGACATGTACTCTATTGGTAAAGTCTGGAACACACTCTCTTTATCTGTTTTCCCATTTTCCTTTGACTTGCACACTTTCAAACGCCGTGTATCAGGTCAAGTCGGTCATTAGCGACCAGACTCAGAATGTTCCCAAATTCTGGTGGAATTTGGTATGCCTCCGGTCTTTGCCCACCAGAGGAGACATAATATATATATATATATATACATATATATATATATATATATATATATATATATTATATATATATATATATATATATATATATATATATATATATATATATATATATATATATATATATATATATATAATATATATATAAGTTAGAGGAAGTATTTTGAAAGGTGCAAGTGCCAAGTGAGGGGAAACGAGGGGAGTGCCAGTGCCAAGTGAGGGGAAAAGAGGGGGGGGGGTTTGCCAGCGCAAAGTAAGGGGAAATTTACCGCAATGCTCTTTCGTGATGTATTTTTTGTGCTTTTGTAAAATATAGGAAAAATGATAGGCCCAATCCCTGCCCCTTTTTTGCATCTAATCCCCTTTTTCATATGGTACGTGCCGCCAGGCACATGATATTCCTTATTTGACCCTTGAGGCACTCTTGTGTTAGGGCCAGGGCCTAACTCGTGCTCTTTTCTGATTGCCATTTCTAGCACTTTTTAACACGTGGCACCGTTTAATAGGCCATGCCAATTCGCATGAGCGAAGTGCCAATGCCAGTGACTGATGGCACCAGGGGTTGAGGGGAGTGCCAGTGTCAGGGACAGCCAGCACTGTGAGTAAGGAGTCATCCGATACCACATCCGGCTACATCTGATTAGATCCGGCAACATCCAGCCACATCCGATACCTCATTGGCTACAACAGGATACATCCAAGACCAATCAGGAAATAGGCACTTCTGTTGACGACATCACCTGCGCATGCTCAAACACACACAAACCTTACTCTGTGAGTCATGGCATGGTGGCCATCATGAGACTATGAAGCCATCCGTCCTCGATTTTTTCCGTAGATTTTTTTGAACACGTGATTTCTGTCCGTCATTTTGAATCTGTCCGTCATCTTAGATTTGGCCTCCGCAATCTTGAATCTGGTTTCCGCCATCTTGTATTTGGGGTCCGCCATCTTTGATTGGTATCCGCCATCTTGGATTTGGTTTCCGCCATCTTGGATCTCTGTCCCCTATCTTTTATTCATGTCCACCATTTTCAATTTTTCGAACATGTGATTTTCATTTCCGTAGATTTTTGGTTTCCTCTATCTTGAATTTCCAGCCATTTTTTTTGACCACGTGGTTTCCGCAATCTTGGATTTGATTTTGAATTATCCCGCCATATGTTTTTGACCGCAACGCCATATATTGAGTGGAAATCAAACTTCCTCCAATATTCAGGGAAATTATACAAACTTGAAATTATTGTGAGACCAGGATTCGAAACCTCATCCTCCTGACTTGAATTCCATCACGCTACCACCACATCAACTGGATCATACCTTAGAATGAGCGAATTGTCCTATTAACGAGCAACGTTTTCCCATCCTTTTTCGACTTAGAAATCGATATTATTTTATTGATTGTATAATGATGATCTCTTGTTACATAACTATTATGTATTTGTGGTTATTGCGTAATATTTACATTTTATATTAACTCTTCTATTCTGTTCACATGCACACACACCTAAAATTTTCTAAACTAACAACCTTTTTCTTCATATAGTTATAACTGAAATAAATCTTCAGTTTCCTTTTCTATTCATATTTTTCTAATTTTTTAAAGTAATGCATGCGAACATTTACATACAATACCAAAAATATTATATAACAATTTATGAAATTTTGTATAATTACTGTCTTCAAATACAGTTCTTTATTTTGTTTCAATCCTCATTGTTACATGATAATCATGTAAACACAATTATTGCGTAATAACTTTATATAATACTGATTGTATACTCCCTGTTATCACGTTATCGAAGACTTTATTACGTAATTTTTTACACAACACTTACATCATCGATTATTTGGAATGTTTAATTACATAATACATGATCACTGTTTTTACGTGATATTTTACGCAACAATTATGTAATCGCTGTTACCAAATACATTCTTTACCACCTTCTTTTTCTCACAGAAACACATGCACACATACACAATTACATACAAACCCTCATAAATTACCTCGATGACTTCACTATGCTAGGTGTATTCATGAAATTATCATGGTAACCAACCCCAGCTGTTATCCTCATCGTAGAACTTTGAAATTTTTCTATTCTCCTCTCAGGCACTCGTTGTATCACCGAACCCAATATTACTCATTCGATTATTTCATATAAATTATTAATATATATCTTATATTCATAACTACGTCTTCGATTATATCGTATGAAATAATACTTTATCGATTTTTCTATTTTTTTTTATTTATTTATTCAAATATTTTCATTTTTTTCTTATTTTTTTATTTTTTATTTTTATTTATTTGTTTCTAAATTTTTTCCTGAAGTTCATTTTTTTCTTTTTCTTTTTTTTATATTTTTATATTTTATTTTTATTTTTATTTTTTTCAAATTTATATGAATATTTTATACCTTCATGTAGTAAAACACCTAAATATGCATGAGAGCTGGTTTACACACACACACACACACACACACATATATACGCATACACATATCCATACATGTATATACATTCAAACACCAATTTGCCATGTAGATAAAACATGAATTGTCAAGAATTCTTAAACCGAAGTAAACACAGTTCCATGCATTACATATTCACTAACAGCAAAATCATTCAGAAATAAATTTTTAATTTTAAATATATTTATAATCTTATTAAAAATAGGAAATGTAAATATTGTGACGTCATACATTTCCTTTATTTCAATGTATTTGAGTTATTATAATCATATGATATTTATGTTCGTGACGTTACGACCATAAATTTTTGTAACGTCATACCTGATATAAAATCCTGATATCAATTACAATTCGTGAAAGAATTTATTCCCTAAACTAGGTGACATCATTGGGCCTATTATTTTTCCTATATTTAATATGTTTTCATATTTGATGACAGTTAATACAATAGAAACATATGGTTTCTGCCACATTTGATCTCTGTCCACGTGGTTTTCATCACTGTAGATTTTCTCTTGACCACGTGGTTTCCTCACTCTAATATCCTATTCCTGTTTATGACTCATTGAATTTATATACTATTATTTACTTTAACTAACTGCACCCAAATGAGGCATTATGTCTATAACATTATCACGTAACTGATATTTGTATCGTTTCCCATCAATACCTGATATTTCATGTTTTTTACTCTTCTCAGGTGACGTATAACATAACCACGTGCTTACAGTATTTATTCACTTCATATCTACAATTTCATTCTATAACAACGGTGTTGTTTGTTCTCGTGTCTCTAATTTGGAGTCTTCTGAATTCCCAACTTTATGGCTCAAACTTTCTTGCAACTCTACAACTAAATTCATTTGTTCTGTCTACTTATCTCCTAACTCTACAGACTATCCAAAATTCTTCGACTATCTTAACTCCAAAATAGAACACATTCTTTCTTCTTCTCCTTTCTCCGAAATCATCATTTTAGTGATTTCAATGTTCACCACCGCCAATGGCTTTCATCTAGTTCTCATGATCCAGCTGGTGAACTTGCCTTCCAATTTTCTATCCAGAACAACCTTGAGCAGTTGGTGCAACTCCCTACCCGTATCCCTGACCGTCTTGGTGATGAACCCAACATTCTAGACCTTTTTCTAACTTCTAATCCTTCTCCTTACACTGTTAAACTCTTTCCTCCTCTGGGTTCATCCGATCATCTTCTTATCTCCGTATCTTGTTCTGTCTCTCCAAGTCTTCCGCAAGAACGGCCCCCGCCTTCGGCGAGGAGACGTTTCTGGCATTTTGGTGCCACTAACTGGCCTGACTTGCGGTCGTACTTTTCTGATTTTCCATGGAATGATTATTGTTTCCGTGGGAGGGGTCCCTCGGAGTGTGCAGAGCGCATAACTGAGGTGATTCTCTCTGGCATGGAGGCGTACATTCCATATTCTTTCCCTTCCACTAAACCTAACAAACCTTGGTTTAACTCTGCTTGTTCTCGTGCTATCCGCCGCAGGGATGCTGCCTTCAGGGACTACCGTCGTCTTCAAACTCCAGAATCTCATGCAACTTATATTTCATCCCGGAATCGTGCAAAATCTATTCTTCGAGATACTAAAAACTCTTTTCTTCCTCGCAAATGCAATAATCTTTCTGGCTTTCTCTTCCTCTCGCCCTTTCTGGCATTTTGCAAAAAATGTCAACTCTAACTTTGCTTCTTCCTCTTTCCCTCCTCTAGTATCTTCTGACGGTTCAACTGCCGTTTTGCCTTCCTCTAAAGCTGAATTCTTTGCTGAAACTTTTGCCTTAATTTCAACCTTAGACGATTCCGGAGCTGTTCCTACTCCTTCAGCCCCCTCTAACTCATTTATGCCTAAAATTGTAATTTCTTCTAAAGACGTCATTCTGCTCTCTCTGAGCTTAACACTTAAGAAGGCGTACGGTCCTGATGGTATTCCTCCTGTGGTTCTCAAAACTTGTGCTTCCGAGCTTGCACCCTGCCTTGGTAAACTATTTCGTCTATGTCTTTCTACTTCAACCTTCCCTTCTTGCTGGAAACGTGCGCTCATTCAGCCTGTGCCGAAGAAGGGGGACCCCTCTCAGCCCTCTAACTATCGTCCTATTTCTTTAACCTCCGTTCTTTCTAAAGTTTTCGAATCTATCCTTAACAGGGAAGATTTGGAAACATCTCAATTCTTCTAATCTTATCTCAGATCGCCAGTATGGCTTTCGAAAGAAACGCTCTACTGGTGATCTTCTTTCCCTTCTCTCTGACTCTTGGTCTTCCGCTCTTCGGCATTTCGGTGAATCTTTTGCTGTGGCACTGGACATATCGAAAGCTTTCGATAGAGTCTGGCACAAAGATTTGATTTCCAAACTTCCCTCTTTCGGAATCTATCCTTCTCTCTGTGACCTTCTCTCTGATTTCCTTTCCGGTCGTTCTATAGCAGCTGTTGTAGACGGCCACCGTTCATCCTATAAATCTATTAATAGTGGTGTTCCTCAAGGATCTGTCCTATCCCCAACACTTTTTCTGTTTTTCATTAATGACCATCTCTCTATTACTTCATCTCCTATCCACTCCTATGCTGATGACTCCACCTTTCATTACTCTTTTCATTTTGAAAGACGCCCCTCCCAGCAACAGTTAATAGAGGCAAGGAGGGTGGCCTTGGAGCAACTAACCTCTGATCTATCTCTCATTTCAAATTGGAGCAAAGAAAACATGGTCGTTTTCAATGCCTCAAAAACTGAATTCCTTCATCTCTCTACTCGACACAATCTTCCACACAACTACGATATCTCCTTCGAAAACACGCAACTCAAACCTTCATCTCTCCTTAATATTCTCGGTGTTTCTTTTTCTCGTGATCTTTCGTGGAAAGATCACATTTCCTCTCTTTCTAAACAAACTTCTAAGAGGTTGGGTGTTCTGAGGCGCCTTCAATATTTCTTCACACCACCCCAGTTGCTTGCTCTGTATAGGGGTGTTGTTCGCCCCTGTATGGAGTATGCGTCACACATCTGGGGTGTTTCCACACACACAGCTCTCCTGGAAACGGTGGAGTCTAGAGCTTTTCGCCTTATCAATTCTCCTGCTCTCACTAATTCACTCCAATCTCTTTCTGCCCGTCGAAATGTTGCGTCACTCTCTCTCTATACTATCGCTATTACAATGGACACTGCTCTTCTGAACTCTCTCGTCGCATACCTCCTCCATTAAGAAGGGTTCGTGCGACTCGTCTTTCTACACAGTCTCATCCTTTCTCTGTCCAACTCTCTGACCCCAGAATTAACCGCTATGCTCAATCTTACATGTACTCTACTGGTAAAGTCTGGAACACACTTCCTTCATTTATTTTCCCAACTTCCTATGACTTAGGCACTTTTAAACGCCGTGTATCAGGTCATGTCGGCCTTTAATTTGACCATGTTTCCGAATTTCCTCCCAACTCTGGTGGAACATTGGTTGGCCTCTGGCCTTTGCACACCAGAGGAGAAATAAAAAATAAAAAAAAAAAAAAAAAAACATTTTATTTATAAATAAAAATTTTTATAACATAATAAACCATTACTTTAATATGATTTTATATATGCGAAGGCATTAGTACTTAAATATTACATTATATAATTTCCAGTTCATGACTCTAGTTCTTTAGTAGCAAAATGGCATCATACACATATTCTTGAATATTCATCCCGTTTTCTTCAAGGTGTAACTTAAAAACTTATTTCACAACAACATTTTCTATATTTCTTTCAAGCTAAAACCTTTTAAAACTTATTACACGTTACATTTCCTATATTTCTTTCAAGTTATAGTTTAAAAAAAAGTTATTTTCATACCTTTAAATAATAAATTATTTTTAATCTCTTAAAAAATTTTTTTTTTACATTTTTGAAATTTTTTTATCGCTATTTATGTAGCTAAAACACTGACTCATGTAATGCGAATAAGGACTCTTTTACTCCGTACACATGTACACAACACACACACACACATAACATTCTAAACTAACAGCCTTCTTCTTCACATATTTATAACTGAAATAATTCTTTATTTCCTTTTCTATTCATATTTTCTTTTTTTTAACACAATATATGCGAACATTTACTTACAATACCCAGACAACCTTATACACATGTACAAACACACTCATAATATATAATAAAATATATGCAACAAAGAGGTTTCCGATAATTTTTTATTATTTTACAAACATGTGTCATAATGTTTTGAGTGATGAGATGCCAGGTACTACTTTTATATTTAATAATGCCACTTTGAATTTTAGGCAATTATTTAAGCACTTAATAAATTATATAAATAAATGTACACAAAATTTAGTTACTTCGTTTTTGAAATGAGTAAAAAAAGGGAAAGTTGAGCAATCGGCATAAGAGTGAACAGAGTTAGAAATGTAGTTAAGAATGTGGTTAACCAAAAGTAAGAATTAAGTTGGAAATAGAACAGAACCTTGAGGAACACCACAACTGAGAAGAAAGGAGGAAGAGGTCGCTCATTTACAAGTGCCGAAATGGAATAATCTAAAAGAATACTAGATATGAGTAAGCAAAGAGGAGGAGGAAACCCAAAAGAAGATAGCTTAGAGAGCTGTGACACCTGACATACTCGGTCAAAAGTCTTGGATATGTGAAGCACTACCGCATTAGACTTCCCATAGTTTCTTAGGGCAGAAGATCATAAATCATTGAGATAGGAAAGTATGTCGCCAGTTGATCTAGAAAATCAAAAGCTATTCTGATCTGAGACTCAAGATGACCCAGGATCTCACAACAGGATCTCTTCAACCTACACCGTCAGTTTTCCCTATCAATCTTTTCCAGTCTCAAAAGCGGGCCTTCTCAAAAAATAATATAAAAACTTCAGTTAGCTTGAGTACTATGTGAGAAAAGATGCTGTATTTATTTTTCTTCTCTGTTGTATCCCACTGGAGAACAAGAGCAAAGTTTTACAAAAATTGAATTTAGGAACTGAAAAAGATAAAAAGGAAAAAATTTAAAATATCAGTGTTCCACTGCTCATTTAAAGAGTTCATCTCAACTGTTTGGGTGGAAATCTACGAAACAACAGGGAGATGTCGTTACAGAATTGGTTGCTGTATCTAAGAGGAACTCAAAAGAAATCAAAAATACTTTAAAAGGTTAGCAAACATTGTGTTATGCCTTCTGCGGCAAGAAATGCCTCTTACGGGTCATTCGGAAGGAGTTCAATCGGAAAACAAAGGAAACTTCGTGAAATCTGTGACTTGTTTACCAATAGTTATTTCAACTTAACAAGTAATTCAATTTTAAATGGAATATCGATATCACCGTTTATCTCATGTACGAATATTTTTTGAATGAAATAAAAAAAAAGAGTGGAATATTTTCAATTATTTGTGACGAAGCGCGATGTTATAAGGAAGAGCATCTGTCTATATATTTTCGCTACGTCATTGGATTAGATGTTGTAGAATGGTTTATGACTTTCAGAAATTATTCCAAAGAGTGATCAGCTAAGGAAATAGCTTCTTCAATTACTCATTTTTTAAAGCAACTTAATTTAAATGTCCCGCTAGTTGGTCAGTCTTATGATGGAGCCAGTGTGATGTCCTGAAAGAATTCTGGCGTTAAAAAAAAGAATTAACGATTTACATCCATACGCCGTGCATTTTCACTGCGTGGCACATAAAGTAAACTTGGCAATAGTCGATGCTTGTAAAAATGCAGAAAAGACCAAATATTTTTTTAATGTTTTGAAAGTCCTCTACAACCAACTACTTCAAGGTTTGCAGAATAAATTGCAGATAAAGCCTCAAGAACTAGTAGGGCTGTCCCAAATCAGATGGACTTGTAAGTACAAAGATTGTGTGCAGCTGTAAAAGGCTGTTTTAAAGTAATTTCGGAGGTTTTTTCCAAAGACTTACAGGATAAGAACAACAAAGAAGCCATTCGGGCCATAGGACTATGTTCCAGCATTTTCAAATTCAATTTGTAGTAAATTTGTTCATTTTAGAGGATGTGTTATGTGTCCTACACGTGGTGAGTCTGGGCTTGCAAGCAGAAAATTTAACTCTTAGGGGAGCGGGTAAGCTCGTTGTTGGATTTATCAACACTTTAGAAAGGAAACAAACTGAAACTCAGTTTTCTGCTATTTGGGACTCTGATGTACAATTCGCAGAGGATCATGAAATTGAAGTTTGAGACCTCAAATATCTTTCAAAAGCAAAAGGGAACAAGCCAATATATTTTAGGATTTCTTACCAACAAATCAGCATTTCCCAGTAACATCGGTCACAACATTGTAAGTGGATGGAGATCTCTCTGTCCCAGTTCAAGTAAAAGAGTATTGGCAAGTGGTCTGCGATCTCATATTTTTGAATTCTGGATGTCGTCATTGGTCATCTTATAGAAACATTCAGAACGGAGAGTTTAAAAATGGACCATGGAGTTGATAAATTCATTGCATTAAACTTCGAAGAAAGTAAAGTATTTGTTAAACATTATGGTCCCTTGTTTTCTATCGATGGAAACGTTTTAACAGCCGCATAAAGAAAATCGATGACCTCGTGCTCTGCTTAGAGATGATTCCCGCCCATAAGGCGAATAAAGAATGGCTCCGAACAAGAATGACTCAGGAACACTTTGGCAACATGACAGTACTTCCTATCGAAAACTCTCTGGTGAAGAAGTGATGATGATATGTTAAAGTTATATCGCGAGAACCAACAAAGAAAATTCGTATTTAAAATAGCAGGCCGGCAAGTAATAGAAGTTTTTAATTTTCATTGATTTTTTATATTTAATTCTTAAACTACAGGCATACTCACAAACATGCACTCAAGCAGACACACACACACACACACACACACACACACACACACACATGCACATATATATATATTTATATATATATATATATATATATATATATATATATATATATATATATATATATATATATATATAATATATATATATATTTCATCCCTGGGGCTAACCCCCCTCAAAAAAAAAAAAAAATTTCCAGATATCTGCCTAGGGATACGCGGCGGTTGAAATGTTCAAGTCAATATAAATTTGAAAAATAGATAAAAGGGGAATGTTCCATGACCAAATACAGTATAAGAATGCAATAAGTTATAAATCTGAAATATGATATTATGGCAGTTTTACATGAAATTTCAAGAGAAATTAAGAGAAAAGGAGTAAAGTATTATGTTAACTTGTTAACTTCTCACTCCTAACAGGCTTCCCTGAAATTTTTTTAAAAATCATATATATATATATATATATATATATATATATATATATATATATATATATATATATATATATATATATATATATATATATATATATATATATATATATATATATATATATATATATATATATATATATATATATATATATATATATATATATATATATATATATATATATATATATATATATATATATATATATATATATATATATATATATATATATATATATATATATATATATATATATATATATATATATATATATAGTATATGTATATATATATATACTGAAGAGCAAAATTAATGCACCACTGGAACAAACCTCAATAGGAATTTACTGAAATATCCAAAACGCGTAGTAACAATGTTAATATACAGCTCATTGTTATACATAATAGGGATAATGTGGTGCCCCACAATGGGAATCCCTGGAACCCTGGGACACCGTGGCATATAAATTGAGTGCGGTGCAAACCTGAAGGGTGTATGTGCCTGTCACATGTCCCTGGACATCAGTACCTCTTGTGGCCTCCCCTTGCACGTATGACAGCTAAACCCCGTTGATGAATGCTGGAGGTGTGATCCTGGATGGTTTCCTGTAGCAGTTCCTCCCATAGGCTTTCAACCGTTTGTCGCAGGTCGTTAAGGCTGTGTGGCTAATGCTGTAACCGTCCCAGCTGCCTTTTCAGTGAGTTCCGCAGATGCTCGATGGGGTTTAGGTCGGAACTGTACGCGGGCCAGTCCAATGTTCAAATACCTATGTGTTGAGGTAATCACCAACACATATGGCTACGTGCGATATGGACCACTAATGATGATGCCTCCGATAAACCCTGGACCGTTCATCGGAATTGTGCAGATTGAATGGGAACTCGTTCGCAAATAAGATACTCCCTTAATCCTGGGGCTGCAAATGCAGATGATGTTGTGCGAAAGCGATCCTTGTTCTTCAGTGCCTCCTAGTGAGCAGGGATCCCTTTTACCGGTTTCTGCGGGTATTATCTATGTTCAGCGGTGATGTCGAATGGTGCTAGTGCTAATAACATTTTGATGAACAGCCTGCAGCTCGGCACGATGGCCATGTGGTGTTGCATGTCAATCGCAAGCTTGCATTAACCATATATATGTCTGTCCTTTAGGCCGTCGTTTCTCTTGGCCTACTTTTCCAAGGACGCCTGGTATAAACATGTGACAACTCGTAAGTCTGTAGGAGTCTTCTTGATGGTTGTATGAGAGATCCCGAACCGTTGGCACAGTTGGCGTTAGCCGTACCCTTCAGCTACTAGTGTTGTCATCGTCATACATTCGTCGCGTGTCAAACTCCGTCGTAACCTCTCCACATTACTTGCGCAAACGTTATAGGTTGAATACTCTCGCTTCCCGGCATACCCGTGACGTTACCTTTCCTGCCACGTCACTCGCAGAATTTGGCTGGTTTGCCCTTTTACCGTATTTCGTCGATATTGATGCTAAACTGCATTATTTGGGTAAGTACGGGTATACACCTCCACATACAGGCACTCTCATTACCCTGCAATTTCGTCGGGACCTTCCATTTGATAAATTGCAGATCGGTGCGTTAATTTTCTCTTTAGAATATATATATATATATATATATATATATATATATATATATATATATATATATATATATATATATATATATATATATATATATATATATATATATATATATGAATGTATGTGTATGTGTTTGTGTGCATGTGTGTGTATGCTAGGGCTCAACACACACACGCAATCAGACAACTCAAACTTTCGTTTGCCCTTAATATTTGACAAATATGGAGCTTTATGGTACATCTTATTCCACTCTCATACCCAATGAATTGTCCCCTATCATTTCATCTTTACAATCTTTTTACACTGCTGTAGGTTCTAATCTGCCATATCCGCTCAAATAGCCAAGGAGGAGCCAAGAGAGGCGACTTACAAATGTTGTCCTTCTCCCCATCATCCCTTGAGAAATAATGCTTCTGATGATGGGGCTTGTGCCAAGAAGACTTCGATGCAAGTATCCTATGGTTTACGGTCTTCTTTATTTAAAAATTTTTGAAACATATATGAACTTTTAATTTTTGTATTGATGAACACTACCTCTCTTCTTCAAGATCTCCCGTCCTATTCTTTACTGATATTCAGAAGTTTAAGCGTTCCGACAGCAAACTTTTTATGTTTTTCTTACTGTCTCTATCCTAAATTTTCAGTTAAAGGCAGTAGTGCAAATATGGGCAACAAGGTAATTCTCTCTGGCATGGTTGGATACATTCAATATTTTTCCCTTCGCTTAACTCTTCTTGTTCTCGTTTTATATTGTTTTTATTATAATTTTCAAACTTCAGAAGATAATCGTAAAAAAACTAATCATTGAAACGTTATAAATTCATTTCTTCCACAAAATGCAAATTTCTTTCAGATTTCTCTTACTCATGCGTTTTTTGTTTTTTTTTGCACATAAAAATAAAATAAAAACAATAGTAACTCTAACATTGCTTCCTCCTTTTCTCAACTTTTGGTTCTCTGACAGCACGGCTGCCACTTTGATTCCTGCTAAAGATGAATTCTTCGCTTAAAAGTTGCCTCTAATTCCACATTAGGCGATATTTTCCTTCTCCAACCATTCCAACTCATTTAAGCTAAATATTGTAATTTCTTGTAATGACGATACTTGTGCTCTCTCTGAGTTTAACACCAACATTGCAAATGATTATGACGGCATTGCTCCAGTGGTTCTCAAAATTTGTGCTTCTGAGCTTCCACCTTGCTTTGGTAAACTATTTCATCTCAGTCTTTTAACTTTGACTTTCTATTCGTGCTTCAGACAGTAAAGAAAAGAGAAAACCCCTTTCAATCTTCTAACTATCATTTTATTAACAAGATTTGGAAACATCCCAATTCTTTTAATTTTATATCTAATGGGCAGTATAACTTTAATAAGAAACGTTTCACTGGTGATCTTCCTTCTCTTCTCTCTCACTCATGGTTATGTGCTTTTCGGTATTTCGGAGATATTTTTGCTGTGGCGCTAGACATATCGAAAACCTTTGACAGAATCTGGAACAAAGCTTTGATTTTTACATTTCCCTCTTTCGGCATCTATCCTTCATTTTGATTTTCTTTCCGGTCGCTCTATAGCAGCTGCTGTGTAATGTCACCGTTTATCCTTTAAATCTATCAATAATGGTGTTCCACAGGAATCAGTCCAATTACCAACTCTTTTTCTGCTTTTCATTAATGCCCTTATCTCTACTCCATCCTCTATTCACTTCTATGTTGATGACTCTACCCTTCATTACTCTTTTCAGTTTCAAAGACGCCCTTCTAATCGGAGTTAATTAACTACCTTCTGATTTTTCTCGTATTTCTAATTGGAGCAAAGAAAACACGGTCGTTTTCAGTCTCAAAAATTCAGTTCCTCCATCTCTCTACTAAACACAACCTTCCACACAATCACATCTTCGAAAACACAAAAATCAAATTTTCATCTGTCTTTTATACTCTTGGTGTAATCCTATTCGTGTGATCTTTCTTGAAAATATCACATTACTTCTCTATCTAAACAAACTTCTATAATGTTGGATATTCTGAGGTGCTTTCGTAATTTCTTTAAGACATCTCAGTAGTTTACTGTTTAAAGAGGTGTTGTTCACCTTTATATGTAGTAAGGCTCAGACATCTGAGAAGGCTCCACTCATACAACTCTCCATGAAAAGCTGGAGTCTAGGGCTTTTTGCCTTATTAACTCCTTAGCTCTCACTGATTCTCTCCAGTCTCTTTCTTCCGTTAAATTGTTACGTAACTCCCACTTTGCTGTTGCTGTTACAACGGACATTGCTTTCTGAACTCTTTGACAAATACCACTTCCATTCCAGTGAGTAGGGTCCCTGTGATATGCATTTCTACACAGTCCCATCCTTTAAATCTTAGATTTACTTTAGTGGTAAAATTTGGAATACAATCTATTTATCTGTTTTCCCAAAATATTAACAGAAAACAAGGCACCACACCGTTTCGTTAATTTTCTATGGGCACTGCACCGCACCACAAAGCATCCGGTGAGTAGGCCAAGCTTAGTCCACCCTCAGCACATTCAGGGGCATATATATATATATATATATATATATATATATATATATATATATATATATATATATATATATATATATATATATATATATATATATATATATATATATATATATATATATATGATATGGAGTAAGGTGGAGATGAGAAGTTGTGTTTGGGTGCCACTTCCTCCAGTCATCTCTTAGGCCAGCTTAAGTTTTAACATTTTGCTTCCCATATATATATATATATATATATATATATATATATATATATATATATATATATATATATATATATATATATATATATATATATATATATATATATATATATATATATATATATATATATATGTAGTATAGGTTGCACTATCGACTGGAAGAATTCGGGGACGTTAGTCAAGGTGTATGTGTATGTATGGCTTACCCGAGGAACACACGCTCTTTCCTGAGTCCTTAATGAAGGGAATTTGAAAGGAATTCGCCCTCAAGTTCTTTTCTGAGTCCTCTTTGACTGGTTTTTGAAAGGAATTTCAAAGAAACGATTTACCTGAAATTCAAACCAGAGCCACTGCAATATCCGGATCCGTCTTTAGCTTTTTTTCCTGATGTAAGAACACCAGACTTTTTTTCCAGGCTCCTGGTTGATTCCTGTAAGGATTTTCGGAACTCGGAGGTTACTAAAGAGGGGGAACAGAATCCCAATCATAGAATGGTTTCGGATCTCTGAGGTTCCTCAAGAGGGGCGTTGCGGGGCTCCCCCCTTCGTAGAAGGGTTTCGGAACTGGGAGGTTCCTCAAGAGAGGCGCGGTAATGAAACCCCTCACCCCAAATTCATCACACCTCTCCCCCCTTCCCGTTTTAAGGGACTAGATGCGTAGCCACAGCATCCTTATTTATTCAAAAGGTATTCATCTCAGTCGTTTTGGATTTCTGAAAACATGATTTTCATCTCCATAGATTTTCTCTCATGTACTCTTTACATTGATTTTCGTAAAAAAAACAAAACAAAAAAAACAAAAAACAAATTGCACTACTTTATATTAATATTCAACATAAACTAATAATAATTTAACTTCATCCTCCATATTAAAATTAAATTTATCACATAGGTATAGTCAAAGATGTACCGACATCTCTCAAACAAACAATTTACAGAACTTGACATGAATTTCATACCTTAATCCCTCCAGCATATAACTTTATCTCTATATACTACCTGACATTTAGCATTTCGACATGGTCAGACACATGTCATTATCTCTCTAACATGCAATTTATAGAATCTTACATATATTTCTTGTCTAAATCTTTCAACGTGTATCTTGATCCGCCATAGCTCAAAAAACTCTTTATCATTAAGACATGATCAAAGACATGCCTATTTCCCTCTAATAGATCATTTATGGAGAATTTATATGCATTTCAGATCCCATGTCTTATTAATATATACTGTAAATTTTTGTATTTAACCTAACTTTTGTATTTAATGCATGAACAAAGTCATGCTCATATCTATCTGGTATGAAAGTTTTAGAACTTTTCATTCATTATCCACCTAAAAACTATTAAACATTTAATTTGATTCTCCACGGTTAATTTAACAATTTAACTTTATCACTAGGCATGAACAAAGTCAAGCCAACACCTATCTAGCATACAAATTACAGGTCTTTACAATAATATTAAACATAAACTCGTAAACATTAAACTTAATTCTCTATATTCAACTTAAATTTTTCGCAAAGATATGATTAAAGGTATACTATAGCTCCCTAACACACAATTTATAGAACTTGACATACAATTCATACCCTAATTCATCCAACATTTAACTTAATCTTCATTTACCAACTGACTTTTATCATATCAACATGATCAAACATAAGTCATCATCTCTCTAACATGCAATTTTTAGATCTTACATACATTTCTTATCTAAATCCTTCAAAATATATCTTATTTCACCATAGCTCACTAAACGTTTTAACATTAAAACACGATCAAAGACGTACTAATATCTCTCCAACACACAATTTATAGATATTGACATACATTTCATACCCAAATACTCCCAACATATGGCTTAATCTCCATATAATTTAATACTTTGACATGATCAAACACATTTCATTATCTATCTAACATAGAATTTATAAAGCCTTACATACATTTCTTATCTAATCAATATCAAAGCATAGCTCACTAAACTTTTTATCATTAAGACATCATTAAACACTTGCCTATTTCCCTCTAACACATCCTTTATTGAAACTTTATATACATTTCACACTCTTCGCCTCATCAATATATAGCTTAAATCTCTCTATTTAACCTAGTTTTATCACTAAGGCATGATGAAAGACAAACATACATCCCTCTAACTCATACATTTCTAACCCCAAATTCTTATTCTTATAAAATTTATCTATGTTTTTTTCTAAATTTAACAAAAACCGAAAGCAAACCGAAATTTCTGAATAATTTTCAGAAACTTTACTTGCATTTTCGTCTCACGTTGTTAAACATGTTCCTTAATCCTCCTCACATCCTCTAATTTAAACCCTTTAATATTAAATTTAACGCCGTAATCCCTCTAACACATAATTTGTATAACCTTGTATACATTTATATAATATGATTTTCAAACATACCTTAATGCATCATTCATTTTCTAACTTCTTACGTATGAACAAATGGAAATCCTAATTTCTCTAACGCATTTTATAAGGAACTAACTGCTTATACACAACTTGTCATTAACACTGAACATTGATGTGTTCATCAAGGTGTATACCTCTTTTTTCTTCATCCTTCATAATCCTAACACAAATAATAAATTAATTTTTCTATCTGAAGTCTAACTTACATATGCATATTTTTATTATTCATGCATATCAAACTATTTTCAAACTTTCAGACATGATACTCTGAATGTTTAGACTGATTTTTAATTGAGATAGTTGTTATTTTGCTAGACACAGAAATTAAGGAAGTGTAAGGAGATTATATACCTAAGATAAATTATCGTAATTACATTTCTTCCAACATTACTTTTCATAATATGCTAATTGTATTTCTTCAAATACCTGTATTACACATTAACGTAAGCAAAGAACACATATTTAAAGGAAGGCTTCAACTGGATTTTCGTACTTTTTAGGGGTAAAATTTATTAGTATGCTTTTTTTCATAAATTATATAGTAAAATCTATGTAATCAGTTTTTTAAAATTCCAAGTGGTTCCCGAGAAAAAGACTTTTATTAACACCAGTCGAATGACCTTGAAAAACAGTGCATTACTCATGTCCACCAAAAAATCTTTTTTTTATAGATCTATAATTATTTTTCCGTATTCTTATAGAAAATTTTCTGCTGAATCTAAATATGTAATTAGTTTTACATATTTCCAAATGGTTACCGAGATATGATCACTCAAATAATCTCAAATGGGGACCCCCCCCCCCAATGAAAAGATCACACCTTTTGGGGGGAAATATTTTTATTTTTTTTTTCATCAATTTTATAGTAAAATCTATGCTGATTCCAAATCTGTTTGCAGTTTTTATAGTTCCGAACGGTTTCTGAGAAAAAGACTTTTCAAGTGACACCTGTCAATGATCTTCAAATTGTCGGCAAATCACACTCAAAGGAAAAAAATTTTTTATTATTTTTTAAAATTTTATTGCCACAGTTTTATAGAAAATAATACGCAGAGTCCAGATGTGTAATTAGTTTTCCATAATTCCAAATAGTTACCGAGATATATCCACTCAAAAAATCTCAAAGTGGGACCCTCTGAAGTAAGGACACTAACTTTTGGGGGTAAATTTTTTTTATTTTTTTCATCAGTTCTTTAGTAAAATATATGTTGATTCCAAGTCTGTAATTAGTTTTTCCTAATTCCAAGCAGTTTCTGAGAAAAATACTTTTCAAATGGCACTTGCCGAATGACCTTGAGTTTGGCGATATACGGCAAGTTGTAAAAATAATTTTTTTAATAAATTTAAAAAAAAAAAAAAAAAAAGTTTTTTTTTTTGTATATTTTTATAGGAAATAATAATCAGATTCCAAATATGGAATTAGTTTTTCATAACTCCAATTGGTTCCTGAGATATGACCATTCAAACGTTGAATGTACTTTATAAATAACATTATGAGTCTTACGTTTATGCGATTTTCTCAAAATAGCACTTTTCAGAGATAAAAATATGCCAAAAAAAAAAATGAAGACAACGATCATTTTCAATCTCTTTTTTATTGAATTAGAGACAGTTAGAGGAAAATAAATTCATCTATCTGATCCAAAAAAAAATTTGCGGATCACAATTTAATATTCATTTGAAGTTAAAAAATTTTTAAAAAAATTAAAATTTAACAGTTTCAGAAGAATTTGGGCAGGATTTAAACCATCTAAGCCATCACCATCTATTATAAAATCATGCGTTCATTTGATTCCTACATATTTTTCTAAATCTTTAAAAGAAAAAAGATAAGAAAACATAAAATATTTTATATTTTATTAAGGGTTTAGTGAAAATGATTAAAGAGGGGGGGGTTTGATCCCCTATAAAAAAAAAAACAAAGCCAAAAAAAAAAAATCTATATTATATATCTATATATATATATATATATATATATATATATATATATATATATATATATATATATATATATTATATATATATATATATATATATATATATATATATATATATATATATATATATATATGCGTTAATGTTTACCCTTTAAATTCATTATCTACTTATCTCCATAAAAAAAGTTTGAAAAAAAGTTAAAGTCTCACCTTAAATATAGAAATACAAAGATGAAATCATAATTTGCTGAACTATTACATAAAGCAAGAGTCACTTTGTTAACTCAAAATAAATTTCTTTCTCTAATAACATTAACCATTACCTAAATTTATACACTCACGCCTATTTAAGCTACCTAACCTAACCTATTTAAGCAAGCCTCTAAGGTAATTATTTACATTTGCTAGTCATTTGATTGGTTGAGAAGATGATGGATTCACCTGATTGGGCGAGAAGATGATGACATCATAATAATTTATGAAGATAGATTTCATCAAAAGCCGATGAATACGTACATAAGTACAGGTAAATATGAAGATAAGAAAAACTGTACTGGGAGTAAAAGTGTATTTATTCATAACATTAAACTGAACAATCATCAATTCAGTCGTTAAACATAAATTATTTAATTCAATATTCTAATTTCATAGCAATAATAAACAACCTAGATAAAATAATGTCTTTCAACAGCAGAATCCAAACTTTTTTTAACCTTCAACTATTAATATATGTAAAGACTCCACATTCTATCATGGAAAATCCTTTTCGATTTAATAACCTCCTACATTTCTTAATACAAGAACTAATATCAAGACTTCAAATATCCTTGCACTCTTCACCTAACTTTACACAAACAGACTAACCTAAAACACTTTGATATATTATGACGATATACAAACGGACTTAAAACACTTTCGATTATTAAGTTTGAAGAAACTTAGAAAACATAGACATATTCATAGAAAATCGGAGGGTAAGTTATTAAGAAAAAACGCCCAGGAAAGAGCATGAAGAGGTAGTCTCCCGCTCAAATCCATCTATCTCACTCATTTTTCCCACAAAAATCTACGGAGATGAGAACCATCTTTTCAGAAATCCAAAACGACTGGGATGAATACCGTGTGGACAAATAAGGATGCTGTGGCTACGCTTCCAGTCCCTTAAAACGGGAAGGGGGTGGGAAGTGTGAAGAATGTGGGGTGAGGGATTACATTACCATGCCCTTCTTGAGGAACCTCCGAATTCCGAAACTCTTATATATATATATATATATATATATATATATATATATATATATATATATATATATATATATATATATATATATATATATATATATATATATATATATATATATATATATATATATATATATATATATATATATATCTAGGGTTTAGAGCAGTTCAAAGCCGTTATATGAAGTATCACCTTTGTACCTACTATAGGTTTGACTGGTGCTTTTCCTTGCACAACATTGCCTTTTGGTTCGTCCTTTTCAAATTTATTCTTTTCAGAGGTTGTCACAAGCGTAACCTCTATCTTACACTAGAGTGCCTCACACCCCGACCTCTCTCCTCCTTCACATATAACCAACAGAATTAAAAGGAAATATCCAAAAATTACCATAAAAAAGAAATAAAAATTGGGCAAACTTAAGCTGACCTTAGAGATAGGAGAGACACTTCTCATCCCCAGCTCACTCCATAATTATTTGGGGGTTAATAAGCCATGGTGCTGGAAACTGTAATGATCCTCTCTCGTATGGATTGAACACTTCATATTCTTATTAATTAATTAAATCTAACCAACTTTTGTGTAAATTTGCTTGTTTCCATATTATTCACAGCAGTGATTCTGTCTTTGTCTTCAAACTCCAGAAACTCATCCAACTTATATTACATACAACTTATATTAATTTTGTTCAGTTATATATAATTCTGCAAAACATTTTTATTGCAACACTAAAAGCTTTTTTTTTTTTTTAACTGAATACAGTAATCTTCCAAGTTTTTATCCTTGCGTACTTTTTGATATTTTGCCAAAAAAAAAATGGCTATTTCAACTTTGATTGGTCTTTGCATCCTTTAATCTCTTAAGACGACATAACTGCCGTTTTCCTTCCAGAAAAGCTGAAAAATAAAAGAAAACAACCTTGTCAATGTGTTGTGGCTGAATCAGAAACATCAAGATAAGATCGTTGATTTAATAAGACACTGACCAACTGATTTTTTTTTCATTAAAACTATTTTCTGAGTAATTTATGTCTTATGTAAGTTCTCTATTAATGTCTGTTATTTAGGTTAGTTATGACGCTCTTATTTATTACTGTTCAAAAAATATTTAAGTTTTGAGTTATTTTAATTTGCAATAA
>SEYY01023527.1:45000-48746 GCA_009176605.1 Armadillidium nasatum
CCATTTTAGTACACTCTCCTCCGCTCTATCAACTAAACCCCTCTTCCATTTACACATCTCCCTTATTCTTTCATTTCTAATCCTATCAATCCTTCTCAATTTACATATCGCTCTCAAACCTTTCATCTCAAAGACATTCAAACTTTTTCTTGCTCGAGCACTTATCATCCATGTTTCACACCCATACATTACTGAAGGTAAACACATACATTCAAACATTCTTATCTTTATTTCTTTTGAAATTTTTTTTCTACCATACTTCTCTTAGACCCCCCACCTTTCATTCCTTCTACCACTCTATTCTTTATTTCTTTTCCGTCCCACTCTTATATATATATATATAATATATATAATATATATATATATATATATATATATATATATATATATATAATGTAACCGTCTGACAACTCACAGCCTGGTAATTGAGTGGTTTTCTTCCTTGAGATCTAAACTACAAGTAAAACACACACGGAGGAATGAATTATAATTAAACACAGAAAGGAAATACCAGAGAACAATAATGATAATAATCAATAATATTAAATACTTTGAAAGTAAACCTTAAACCTAACTAATCCTAACTTAACCTACTTAATTCTAAAGAGTAAATAAATGAGTATATATAATAGCAGTCAGTCCTCTTGACTGCTTTACCGCTGCACCGGTGCGTTATTGATTGCTAGATGAGTGCAGAAAAATCTCCTTAAATTAATGTTTCCGATTCCAAGCCGTTCTCCTTGAACTAACAGCACACTGAATGATGATCTCAGAATCAGGTCGTTTCAAAGCCTGTACCAAATCCTTGAATTCCAGATAAATAATAGGTGCGACTTGATTTCGGTTGTTTTCAACAATAAATGTCCACTCTCTCTGAGTTAAGCCGATGACCAATTTGCAAAGGATAGCTTCCGACTCTGATATCCTGGATCCCGCACCGGTTCCCGTTACACGGGACTTGAAAACTTGCTGAAAACCTCTTCAACTAAGAACTAAGAATGGTAACTTCGCCAACTAAGAATGATAACTTCGCCAACCAAGAATGATAACTTCGCCAACCAAGAATGATAACTTCGCCAACCAAGAATGGTAACTTCGCCAACCAAGAATGATAACTTCGCCAACCAAGAATGATAACTTCGCCAACCAAGAATGGTAACTTCGCCAACCAAGAATGGTAACTTCGCCAACCAAGAATGGTAACTTCACTTTTTCAGAAGCAATCCACTATTTTCAAACTGTTAACACTAATTTTAGCAACAATTATCATAAATTCTCCTTTAAATTTGTCACAGAGTAATTCTCAAAAAAGCTTCTCCGAACTGAAAAGCACGCATAATTTCACCAACTATTTAGTTGTTTTTTTGGTTTTAAAATTCAGCCTCCCACACTACTCCCCCTCAGAGATTTGCGCAGCTAATCTCTTACAAAAGTTATTAGTCTCTCGTGGAAAATCTTCTTCTCGCTTCCGTTCTCCTCTCATACTCTATGATTTTCTCTTGCACATTAGCAAGCTCAGGCACCGACCCCCTCGATCTCGTCCTCGGCGGTGAATAATTCCTATCTTCGCAAGGTTCTCCAATTTCATTAATTTCATTAATCGATTCCTCTTCATATTCTCCTATTTCACGTAATTCAATCTCTAATAGATTTAACTACAGCCCCTGTTTCCGACACATCTAAGAAACTATGGAATCCTCTCGAATCTTCCGATGGTTCTGCCATTCCTTTTCCCAATTCTTCTACTAGTCGATCAATGGTTGTCTCTTTCATATCACTATTATCATCACTTTCTTCATTTACTATTGCTCCCAATGTATAGCTCCGCTCCGGAAACCGCAGTGATTGTTCAAATTTTCCTATATCAAACGAGCTGTCTTCATTATCTGTGGTGTCTACATCGAACCAATCCAGATGTTCGCCGGCCATTATTGGTGAATAAATATAATCATCGTCTGTTTGCGTATAAGCATCCTTGAAAACTTTCCTAACCATATTAGTCCCGATATCATGCCTCTCTGGAACGCTATTAATGGCTAACAGTTTTAACTTATTCCATGTAGCTTTATTCCTCGATCTCTCTATTGCTAATTCACTCTTGCTTGGAAAACTCCAGTTTACATTGTATTGAGATGATTCTTCCACAAACCCTTCGGTGCTCTCCTGCATGTCCATTGCTGATTCTTCAGGAACCGACTCTCCAACATCAGGTATTTTAAAATAATCGGACAAATAAGGCGGAGGGTCCGCCCAAATTCTGAGATGGGAATAATGAACTTTCATTACTTTACCATGGCCCTCAATTACATATGCCATCCCTCCAGAAACTACCTTTGTCACTGTATAAGGAACCCTCGTAGCGTTCTTCCATTTTTCTGCCAAGAGATCTATCCACCGTTATTATCTTCCTCTTTACTTTCACACCTAGTCCATAGGGCAACCATCCAGGATGTCCTTCCCGCCATTTTTCTTGTTCCTCTCTTGGAATTGGTAGCACATGTCCGCTTTCATGACTTTCGGCCATTAACTTTTCTGATGGTGACATACCAATTGAAGAATGCTTGGTGTTGTTATATATTAGTAAGGCCTTTGGTAAGCATCGGTCCCAGTCAGACTCCCTTCCTACCAAGTTTTTCAAAAACTCAATAAAAGTTCGATTTACCCTCTCCACCGCTCCATTACTAGCTGGTTTGTAAGGACTACTATAGAGATGTTCAATTCCATACTTCCTCAGCATTTCTTCAAATTTTTTACTCCTAAATTCGATTCCGTTATCAGATAATACCTTCATAGGGACTCTCACAAAACTAGGCAAGATGGATTCCTCAAATGCTTCCGTTACGCTTCGAGCACACTTATCCCTCAAAGGTCTCACCGCGACCCATTTACTGCAATGATCTACTGGCCACCAAACATGCAACACTGCCACTACGAGTCCTGGGCAAAGCCAGCACATCTATAGCTATCAGTTCGAAAGGACGTTTGACCTCTATCTTCCAAATGGGCGGGTACACAACTTTGTGGTCTATCTTTACCAGCTGACATTGGGGACACGTTCTACAGACATCACCAACCACCATGTGTATTTTAGGATGCCAGACATACCGTAAAACTTCATTAACCAACTTGTCACGTCCGATATGTGCTAGATTTCGATGCAAGGCCACGCAGACATGGACAAGCTGCTCAAACCCTACTACAGCAGCTAGACGGCCACCCTCTATTTTCTTAACCAAGATTAGTCTAAAAATCGTTAGTTCTTTATAATACCTTGCGAAGTCCTTTAAAATTTTATCTCCTTTCCGAATTCCTGATTGATTCATGACCACCTTTCTAAGCTTCTTAATACATCTTGACCTATTTTGTAGATTTAGCAATTCATCTTCAGAAAAACAATGGTTCAATGAATTCACATCAAGTGTCATATTCATGCACAATCCCTGTATCGTCGTCAGAAAAGTATCACTAACATCATCAGCAGTATCACCATGAAGTATAATTCCCTCTCCAAAATCTAACACTGCCTCCACTTTTATCAAATAATTCATTCCTAATAATAGGCAGGATGGGATATAATTATCTGGCACAACAACTAACGGTATCCTGCATGTTCCCGTTTCATATCCTATGGTGACAATTACTCCCTTTGTACACACAATACTTCCAATACCAACGCCTTTAAGAGTAACGTCAATTTTAATTTCTCTTTCTACATGTCCAAACTGTTCTATATAGTCTACTACTGA
>SEYY01023528.1:0-2500 GCA_009176605.1 Armadillidium nasatum
ATATATAAATAAATATATATACATAAATATATATACATTTATATATATATTTATATATATAAATATATATAAATATATATATTATAATATTATATAATATTATATATATATATATAATTTATATATATATACTATCCTAGTTTGAAATTGGAGAAATGAATAAATTTAAAAATTATAGAAATATCAGAACTTGAGGTACGAATAAGTTGCAAGAAACAATTTTTGTTTTTCTTTTTCTGTCAAATATTCTGTTTAACATATTTCAGTCCCTTTAGAATTTATGACGATATAAAAGATAGAACTTGTTTCATTTCTCACCATATATATATATATATATATTATATTTTTTATAATAATATATTATATTTTTTTATATTATTTTTTTTTTTTTATTTTTATATTATAATATTATATTATATATTATAATATATATTAATAAATAAATATAAAATATAATTATTAATAATATTTTTTTATAATATAAATATAATATATTAGATAATATATTCATTAAAAAAAAAAAAGATTTTTTTTTTTTGTTCTACTTTTTTTCTATTTTAAATGAAAAGGGGAAACTGATTTTCCATTACTCAAAAGAAAATGTGAAATGTACAATAATTTCTTTAGTGATAAATTATAATGCATCATACTTTCATATCATTACGTATGTAAACTATCAGAGGTGTTTTAGATATGTATTTTTTGTTCAGTTTAGTTTTATAGTTCTTACTCTGAATTGATCAATTGATGAATCAGTTACCCTTTACGAAAAGTAAAATAGCAAATTCTTGAAGTAAAGCAAATTTCAAACACTGGAAACATCGTCATAAGTTTGGAAGTGCTGCATAATTTCTGAGGAATATCACATTTTTTAAAAAAATCAATTTCGTGAGTTTCCTTATAGTCTCGTGGGTCACTGAAAAGTTTGGCGGTGGTCGTTACCCGCTGTCATGGTTTTCATTAGTGACTTTAATTATCGGAATCAAATATTTAAAGCGAATTTGCATTGAATCATGTATAAATAGAATTTAATAACATTATGTATAATAAAATATATAGTCATATATATTAATATATTTACTATATTATATATATATATATATATATATATAATTATAATATATATATATTTAATATATATATATATATATATATATACATATATATTTGAATTTATAACTGTAATGATGACAAGAGATAGTTTAAGATTTGAGCCAATAGAAGAGGGCTTCATGTTCCTGCCTGCCCTTCTTTACTGCTGATCAAAAACAAAGTTACACTAATATAAAGTTACCACAATTAAGCCTTTTCAATTGTCAAAACTATTCCTGAATATAATGCTTGAGAATGATATCACATTTCTAAACTGTGGTTCTAATTATAACCGCAAGATGTCACATCTCATAATTTCTTTAAAACCTGTATTTTTATTTTTTTTTAAGAAGTTTCTTTAAGTCATAATAAATAATATTTTTAGTTAACAGTGTAATCGAACAATCAAAAGTAATATGGTAATTAAATTAAATAATAAATAATAAATTTATTTTTTTTTTTAAAGATTTAAATTTAAAAAACATAGGTTTAATTTATTTAAATTTGAATAATTTATATAAAAAAAAAAAAAAAAAATTAAAATATTTAATATTTAAACATCTATAACAAACTACGACACAATATATCAAATATATCGTTCTTAATGTACAAACTTATAAAAATAGAATTTTTTGACTTCTTAACCATCTGGCAACAATACTATTTTTCTGATTTAAGAGAAATATAAAAGTTCAGGACTTCAAAAATTGAGTTCACACTAATAGAAAGGAAATTTAATAAATTTGCTGAAACTTTTTATTTAGAATAAACCTTGTAATGCACATATGAGACCAGCTTTTTACCCGCAATTATAGAATTTCCTTCCTAATATAGTGAGGGCTAAATTTTCCTTTAAAATATAAATGAATAAACAATTAAAATTATAATACTGATTAAGATAATCAAAAATAAAATCAGATATTAATTAAGGAAATAAAGAATTAAAAATAATAATAATTTAACCGTATTTTAAAAGCTAATAATAACTGTTAATATTAGAAAGTGAGAATTCATGTCACTCTGGGGTCACCAGGTTTGGATTAATTTTATTAATCTTTAAATAAGCTTCATCAAAAATTAAATACTTAAAACTTATTATATATATATATATAATATATATATATATATATATATATATATATATATATATAATATATATAATAATATATATATAGAGAAACTGAAAGAGCATTTGTAAGCGTCGTCCCTGAACACTCATTTGGCCTTTCTTTACACCTCATTGGTTCTGTTGAAGATTTTTAAATATTGGTCGATAAATAACTGTAAATCTTCTCCTCGATTTGGCAACAATGCCCCCATTCTTTTTTTTTTTTTTTTCGATTTGGCAACAATGCTTTCCTCATTTTCACCGAATAAAATTCACTTCCGAACAACAAAAAAAAAAAAA
>SEYY01023528.1:20000-22500 GCA_009176605.1 Armadillidium nasatum
GGACCAATATTATTTACTCTATATACAAATGATTTATTTAACTCGTATTACTTTTTCTGTCTCATTTACCGACGATATTACGATATTAATAAACGATAAAAATCCTGACACACTCTCACAAAAAGCCTCCCATACCTTAAAGAGAATATTAACATGGATAAATTCAAATAAACTTTCATTAAATGTTCAAAAAACGTCATATCTTATCAGCAATAAAACTATAAAACAAGACTTCAATATTAAATTAAACGGAGTAGAAATACAAAGAGCCACAAATGCAAAAATATTTGGAGTAATTTTAACGAGAAATTAACATTCAAAGTCAATATTAGACAATAAAACAACTAATAAATAAATTAGCGAAATATATGTATATACTAGTCAAACTAGCCAAATACATTTCCTTATACATATTGAAAAAGATGTATTACGCACATATAGATACACACTTTTTGTACTGTCCCCCAATCTACGACATTGCTAGGAACTCGGTTATGAAATCAGTTATTACGATGCAAAAACGCTTCCTTCCTTTTTTTAAGTGCTAGACGCCTCAATGATCGTACAGCCCCATTATTTAAAAAACATAATTTTGCAATTTCGTCACTTTTTAAATCTATCCCTTTTAAAACAACATTATTAAATTTTAAATAATAATGCTTGCAGCTTCTTAATATCTATCTAGCTTTCATAACAACCAAAATTGAAAACTTGTGAAATAACTCGCATATAAATCCTTTTTTTTATAGATTATTAAAAGGTAGGCAATCAGTAACCTTTAAATCAGCAAAGCTTTCTAATGAAAAACCGACAGAATTAAAAAACGAAAGATTAGTTGTAGAATAAATATTAAAATCCTGTTCCTGTTATTATTATTTTCATTATTACTCTTACCATTATTCGATGAATTGTTTATTTGAATTTTGTTACTGAAAAATGAATAAAGATTAAAGCTCAAAGATTACCAATATTTCTGAAAATTCTTATAATGCCTTGATATTTCTTGTTAGTATTAGCTTTGTTCTAATCATTATTATTATTGCTATCTTTACTACTTTTGTATTATTATTAATATAATTATTATTGCTCGTTATATTAAATGCATTATATTTGTATTTTAATGGTTATTAAAATAAATTGATGAACTATTTATCAACTAAACTTTGGAGCTCAATGGAAACCTTAATAGAAGCCCCTTTTCAGAGCAATGTACAGCTAACAAATTATTAATATTGTATTTAGTAGAATAGGACCTACCAAAAAATTGTAAAATTGTAATTGTACTTCTGAATAAAATATAGAAATGAAATGGAAAAAAATGAAAATCACCATACATTTAAAAAAAAAAAGTTTTATTGTTATTATGGAAAGATAGCACGCTCTTACTTCACTGCAAAAATTGTTCTAACAAATCGTTGGGACAAGTGGGTAAAAGGTCACAGCAAATTTTTTTCAGTTATTTTCTAATTAGAAAATAAATCGGTGAGGCGACTTTTTTATGCTTAGCATATCTTTCCTCTATTGAAAATTTTACTGTGACATTTTTGCCATGCACTTGTCCCAACGATTCGTTAGAACAATTTTTGTAGTTTAATATATATATATATATATATATATATATATATATATATATATATATATATATATATATATATATATATATATATATATATATATATATATATATATATATATATATATATATATATATATATATATATATATATATATACGGTATTCTATAGAGTTTGAGTAAGTTTTTCGTTGTCTAAATTACTTACTTGTTTATTATTAACAATTCCTGAAATTTTGAGAGAAAGGAAAAGCTTTTCATTTTGTTCTTCATTTTGATGCTTTGATATACACAAGTGAAACGAAACATTTTCTCTATTGTTAAAAGGAATAATTTCGCCCCCTTTTATTATTCATAGAATCACATTTTCATTGACGGTAAGCCATTTCCAGTGACATAAAACTGTGCTACAAACCCACTATGAATTATTCATATCGATCTTCGCTTTTCCTCTTCTTTGACGAATGTTTTATGTCGATCTTCACTATTCCTCTTTTCTGATGAAATGTTTTATGTTGAGTGAGGAATCAAAAAAGAAAGAAAAAAAAAAAAAAAAAAAAAAAGATATTTGGGCAGGCTGAAGTAGACAACTTCTATCTCGGTTCATTTATTTGCTTGTATTATTGATCTTATATATATATATATATATATATATATATATATATATATATATATATATATATATATATATATATATATATATATATATATATATATATATATATATATATATATATATATATATATATATATATATATATATATATATATATATATATATATATATATATATATATATATATATATATATATATATATATACAGTTCGCCACTACTCACGGGCAGAGCCCTTTTCAAGGAGGGGCATATAAAAAAGGAAGAAAAGGAAGAAATCTCACCCAGACTCGTACCTAACGCACATTCCTC
>SEYY01023528.1:30000-35000 GCA_009176605.1 Armadillidium nasatum
ATATATATATATATAGAGAGAGAGAGAGAGAGAGAGAGAGAGAGAGAGAGAGAGATAAACAGCATTGCTCCTTTTGAGCTTAATTTTAATCAAGAAAAGTATAGCAAAAAATGAATACAGTAAACTCATGGATTAATTAAAGATCTTTATTACTATCATATTATAAAATATCTCAACGTTTCAACTACTAGCTGTAGTCATTATCAAGAGCAGCTGAAATTATTAAAACATCGTTTGTATCAACATTCTCAGTACATAACTCACAACAGTTTGTTTCACACTTATCTGCACTTCCTGTATCTAACCATTACATGTGCTCATTTGACATTCAATCATTATTTACCAATATACCCTTGAAACTCACTATAGATTTACTCATTGATCATATTTTCTCACATAACACGACATTTCATGATTTGGACAAAGGATACATTTTCTCTCCTCCTTAACTTGGCCACTTCTGACACATTCTTTATTTTTAATCAGACAATTTTTAAACAGTTGGATGGTGTTGCCATGGGTTCGCCTCTTGGTCCTATTCTGGCTGATTTCTTTATTAATCATCTAGAGAAATCCTATCTTGCTCCTTCCGCTAATACTCCCATCCCGGTTTTTTATAAACGTTATGTCGATGATATTTTCTGCCTCTTCAACTCTGTTGAACATGCTCATATGTTCCTCTCTCATATCAATTCTTTACACCCTAATATTAAATTCACAATAGAATCAGAACAGGAACACACCTTATCATTTCTGGATGTTTCAATCACCAGAACTTCCAATGGATATATTACTTCTGTCTTTAGAAAACCAGAATTTACTCCGACCATCACAAACTTTTACAGTTCGTCCCCTATCAAATACAAAGTAAATTCCATTCTCACATTTCTACACAGAGCATATAACATTTCATCCACATACTATGTCTTGCACAATGAACTCAAATTTCTGCAACAATTTTTTACTCACCATAATTTTCCTAAGAATTTAGTAACCAACCACATATTTCGCTTCTTACAATCTAAATATCAACCTATCACTCCTATTCCCTCTGTCAACAAGAAAATCATTTATTTTTCTTTTCCCCTACTGTGATCCTTCATCTATCACTATGACGACACAATTAAGGAATCTACTCTCTCAATTTTTTCCACATATAGAATTTCGCTTCACCCATTCCTCTTCATTTAAGATTTCTTCTTTTTTCACTTATAAGTCAGTTCTACCTTTTCCTCTCAGGGCGTCTGTTGTGTACAAATTTTCCTGTCCCTTATGTTCAAAGGGCTATATAGGTTCCACAGTCAGACTTCTCCGGGAACGAATTTGTGAACACCAAGGACTGTCTTCCCGCACATCCCTTCCTCTCACCTCACCTCCACTTTCCAATATTAGAAACCACACCCAGATTTGTCACAGCTTTCCCATAGCACAACATTTTTCAATTATTGACTCTCATCCACATGAGTCTTCACTTCGCATTCTGGAGTCACTTTACATTCACAAATTGAAGCCTGAATTAAATAACTATCAAGCAGCTACACCTTTACATATCACTATCAACTAGTGGTGCCTTTTCACTTTGGGCTACATGATTTAATTAATACTTCTGCTGCCAATCTCGATATGCTGAACTGACAGTTATTCTGAGCGCATGCATGTATGTATTTATATATATGTATAATGTGTATATGTATGTATGTATGTATGTATGTATGTATGTATGTATGTATGTATGTATGTATGTATGTATGTATGTATGTATGTATGTATGTATGTATGTATGTATGTATGTGTGTATGCATTTGAATGTAGGTGCATGTTGCGGTCTATATAGGTGTAATTATGTGCATATGTATGTAAGTGTATGAATGTGAGAATCACGCATGTGTGGATGTACTGTTGATGTGTTTCAGTAATTTAGTCAGAATGTTTGTTTTTAATGATAAAAAGCTGTTTGTATTTTGTTAGTAAGACTCTGTACTGCTTTATGTATATATGTGCTTTCCAGTAATAGAGGGTTTTAGTTTGATACTTTTCCATACCAACTAAATTAGTAAGTTTAGATTTTAGCTGATAGAGTGTGCACGCGTTTATTTAGTCTCAGCTGTGTTTAAGTGAATGCTGAATACTTTTTTTTTACAATTATTAAATTAGTATTATTATGAATTCATTTTAGATTTAACATGAAAATGGGGGAGGAGGTTACAGTGCATATAATTAATTATTCTACGTTTTTTGTTTGGTATCTTGAAGAGGGATAGTGTGATATTTATATATGTTTTTTATCTGTATTTTGGTTTTGTTATTGTTTATTACATATTTTTAATTTCTATTTTTGTTTATTGCTTAAGTTTGCTGTTAGTACTCATTTTTTATCTTGATTTCAGCTGCTCTTGATAATGACTACAGCTAGTAGTTGAAACGTTGAGATTATCTTATAAATATGATTAGTAATAAAGATCTTTAATTCAATTCATGAGTATACTTCATTCATTTTTTGCTATACTTTTCTTGATTATATATATATATATATATATATATATATATATATATATATATATATATATATATATATATATATATATATATATATATATATATATATATATATATATATATTTATTTATTTATTTCACAATCACCTTTCCCACTTTCGTAGGGTGGTGCCCGCCACAATTCTCTTACAATCATACCCATTCTTACCTTTCAACCCCTTTCACCACCACCCTCCATCTGGAAAGAAGCTAAGAATGCTAGTGAGGGAGTTTGTGAAGGAATGTGCATCTAATGAAATGAGATCAAATCCAACAAAATATAAGGTAATGAAAATTGGGTGCTTAATGAGGTGATAAGAGGGAAGGAATTGGGGAGAGTTTGGGGAATGCTATAGTGGAGGGAAAATGGAGATTGGAAAGGGAAATAAATAATAAAGTGATAGACGAGATGAAAGTGATTATGGAACTGAGGGAAGAATGGAAGGAGAGTATACTGAATGAAATAATGGTAAGAATATTTGGAGTATGTGTCTGCTGCTATTAGTATATACAAGTGTGAAACCTGGATAATGATTGTTTCAGACAAGGAAAAGACTGATTTTTTTTTGGTGTGGGGGGAGGGGGGACGAAGGGCTATTTGTGGTTTGAGGAGGATGGGTAGAAAGGATTAGGAAAGGATTAGCCATAAGCGTGATTTGTGAACGGAGGAGGGGAAAAGTGGCAGAGTGGAGAAGGGTGTATTAGGGTGGTTTGGGCAAATGGGTAGGATAAATAAGAATAGGATGGTGTGTAGAGTGGTGAGATCCGAGATAGAGGGGGGAATGGGGAGGGGAAGACCAATGGAAAGGTGAGAGATATTTTTTATTCTGGGGACAAGGAGGGAGTCTAAGTTTGGAAGAGAGTATGAGAACTGTGGAGAACAAAGAGAGATGGAGGGCGTTGGTAGAAGGGAATGGAAGTAAGAAACTGTCAGTGTATGCAATGAAAGGATTTATGGAAAGCACAACACAGAAAAATGGCAAAAGTGATTTACAATATATATATATATATATATATATATATATATATATATATATATATATATATATATATATATATATATATATATATATATATATATATATATATATTCTTGAATGACGGGAAATCAATGAGGAAAAATATCCTTAACTGAAACAATTTTCCCAGGGCAATCTATATTGCCCTCACAGCAGTGTTCTGAGTTAACGTTTGCTTAGTTGAGCATTGCAATGTAAATAATTAAAGGCAATCTCTAGGAATCGAATTTAGGACCTCCACTACACAATTTCAATTCGCTATCATATATATATATATATATATATATATATATATATATATATATATATATATATATATATATATATATATATATATATATATATATATATATATATATATATATATATATATATATATATATATATAATATATATATATATATATATATATATATATATATATATATATATATATATATATATATATATATATATATACGGATTTTTTATCTCGACCGGGTGGTCAATTGGCCATCAAACAAAGTTAACCAAAATGTAACGGACTAAAATGTAAAGGAAAAAAAAAAAAAATAACGGAAGTTATTCGGTACGCTACATGAAAGAAAAAATAACGAATACGTTATTCCGTTGCTCAAAAAAATTAATTCCGCTAGTAACGGAGTAAGAGAGTAACGGATCGGTGCCAATTTCTACATATATATATATATATATATATATATATATATATATATATATATATATATATATATATATATATATATATATATATATATATATATATATATATATATATATATATATATATATATATGAGTGTGTGTGTGTGTGTGTGCCCGAACCATTTAAATGTTTGCTTAGAAAATTTACTGTATATGAAATATTTCTTCCATTTCTTTTATGAAGGATTTATTTAGTGTTTCCAAATCCGTTTATCAGTCATCATAAATCCAGTTCACGTCAGTGGACAATTACATCGCCGGGTCCTCATCGAGACTCAAAAGAGTGGACGAACAGACGCGAAGGGTGCCAGCTCCTCATCGAGACTCAAAATAATGGACGAACAGGACGCGAAGGGTGCCAGCTCAGATCGAGTAATACGAGAAATAAAACTCTCCGAAAAGATAAACAAAAACCAAGATGGAGTGGATGACTCTGAAGCGATGGGAATAGGAGGAAGGAGTAAGGAATAGGAATAAGGAGGATGAAATAGGAATAAGGAGGATTTAAATGCATAGAAAATAAATAAACAGAAAAACAAAATGGCGGAGAAAAAAGAAGAAGAATGAAAAATGGTCTTCGCTTCATATGCAATCCATCAGAGATCCTCTTTTCAATGCGACTGCCATCATTTTTCTTTATTATTATTATTATTATTATTATTATTATTATTATTATTATTATTATTATTATTATTATTATTATTATTATTATTATTATTATTATTATTATTATTATTATTATTATT
>SEYY01023528.1:40000-42500 GCA_009176605.1 Armadillidium nasatum
ATCAAAGAATTTTGAAAAATACAAACTTATAACAGTTCCACTGATAATTGTTCATAATACACTACACAATATCTTTTGTTACTTATCTAATTTTCATCCGCTTAGAGACTTCTCCACCTACACTCTTTTGGAAAGATTTTAACATTACCACAGGATGGAGTACAATACCAAAATTGTTTTAATTAAATCTAAATCAATATCAAAGAGCTTCCCTCCCTTTGTCAACATAATTAAATTTATATTCCGTGAATTTTAAAAACTTTATTTGACAAGATCTATCAATATCCCAATTATATATATATATATATATATATATATATATATATATATATATATATATATATATATATATATATATATATATATATATATATATATATATATATATATATATATATATATATATATATATATATATATATATATATATATATATATATATATATATATATATATATATATATATATATATATATATATATATATATATATATACTTCCTTTCGTCATCTATTAAAAACTTCAACCGCTCTTTTCCTTTCTTCCAAATTGCGACGAAAAGCTCTTAATAAGTCATTCCTCCCAACAACTTATCCGACCTCGACGGACCTTTTCCTTCAATTTTTTTCTTTCTTTGATCTAAATGTTCCATTGACAAATATTTCTTCGTTCATTCTCCAATGACGTCCAAACTGCTCACTCTCAAAACACTTTGTTCAGCTCTTCTTGCCAAAACTCCATTCATGCTATCCTGAATCATATTTATCCCGGTCTTTTTTTTTTCTTTCTTTCTAATTTGACAAACAGCTTTTAGACCCCTTCATATTCTAAACCTTTAGAGCTTTTTCTCATTCTTGTATTTAGAGCCTTTTGTCTTGCAAGTTTACACGACAATAGGGACACTTATACACAAAATATTTTTCACTTGAAGAACCTTGGTAAATCACTTTAATTTAAAATTTCAATAATCACAGCTATAATTCAAGTAATATTAATAATAATAATAATAATAATAATAATAATAATAATAATAATAATAATAATAATAATAATAATAATAATAATAATAATAATATTAACACTAATTAATAATAATAATAATAATAATAATAATAATAATAATAATAATAAATAATAATAATAATAATAATAATAATAATAATAATAATAATAATAATAATAATAATAATAATAATAATAATAATAATTATAATAATAATAATATAATAATAATAATAATAATAATAATAATAATAATAATAATAATAATAATAATAATAATAATAATAATACTTTTAATAATGATGCTAATAATAATAAAGAAAATAATAATAATAATAATAATAATAATAATAATAATAATAATAATAATATAATAATTCAATTTATTAAATTTATACTTGAACATTTTTAATCGCTCTTAATTTCTATCAAAGTATTATATTTTATAGTATTTTTGATACATACAAAGTAACCTCCATAACTATATATATATATATATATATATATATATATATATATATATATATATATATATATATATATATATATATATATATATATATATATATATATATATATATATATATATATATATATATATATATATATATATATATATATGCCATTGTGTTCTAGAAGGTCGATTAATATAATTAAAGCCAATAATTAAAAAAGAGGAAACTCTTCAAAGATTCGTTGGCAACTCATTCATCCTAATCACGTGATAAGAATGGAAGAAAAATACTTAACCAAAAAAAAAAAAAAAAAAAAAAAAAAAAAAAAAAAAAAAAAAAAAAAAAAAAAGATAATGAAATTGCGTTCAGGATTTCCCTTTAACAACATCCTTCTATTTCTTTATCTTCTGATCGGGATGGATGGATCTCCAATTGAATCTTCAAGTATTTCTTTGTTATATATATATATATATATATATATATATATATATATATATATATATATATATATATATATATATATATATATATATATATATATATATATATACATATATATATTATGTCGGTACATGTGAAAATCCGGAAAGGAATCCCATAAAACATGTTTCGGATATGTTGGGGAGTCATGTCAAAACCCATGCAAATACTCCATCAACAAAATGACACTGGCTCATTGACGGTCAAGGGGGTCAACATCCCGCAAGATGCCTTCACCGGTTAATAAAACAACAGTTGAAGAATGAACAGTAGGCCAGAGGAGACATTACTCCCCATGAATCAGAGATTTTTGCTGTTTTTTGAGGTTACAGTACACCGTTGGTTTCTTCATTATTCCTGTTCCTAATCACCAAATTTTCTTAACACACACACACATGCACACGCACAAACACACCTTCTATACTTAAATGAATTTCCATGATATGTAACATGAGAACGTTACACGCATACAACCACATAAGGATGAGTTAATTTTGTAAGTGAGTTTAAATATATATATATATATATATATATATATATATATATATATATATATATATATAT
>SEYY01023528.1:50000-57500 GCA_009176605.1 Armadillidium nasatum
GAAATTTGCGTTAGGTGGAACCTGAAGGGGTGGTTTTTATTTTATTTATTTTTTTTTGTACTCTTTTTTACTTTACTTTTATTCTTCTAACTCCCCCCCCTCCTTGAATAGGGTTTTTTCCCGTGAGTGGTAGTAAAATATATATATATATATATATATATATATATATATATATATATATATATATATATATATATATATATATATATATATATATATATATATATATATATATATATATATATATATATTATATATATATATATATATATATATATGTTTTATTTATTTATTTCATTTTCTTTACTTTTCCTTTTGTTATCACTCATGTGACAAAGGCATCTGAATATTAAAATGAATATTGAAGACGTTATATTAATATTATTCTTTTATGTGTATGTATGTATGTATTTTCGTGCGAATGTATTATTTATGTATTATGATTGAATATTTATACGTTTAAAATTATATATTTTTTATTTACTTATTTATTTATTTTTTGCATTTAGGAATTTATTAATTTATTTATTTATATTTTTTTATTATTAAGTTTCTATCCTGACCATCTTTTAAGCTGGTGAACATTTTGTCATGCGTTTCTTATTCACTGCAAAAATTGTCCTAACGAATCGTTGGGACAAGTGGCAAAAATGTCACAGTAAAATTTTCAATAGAGAAAAGACATGTTAAGCGAAAAAAAGTTGCTTCACCGATTTATTTTCTAATAAGAAAATAACTGAAAATTTTTTTTTTTTATATTTTTGTCACTTGTCCCAAAGAATCGTTAGGACAATTTTTGCAGTAATCAAGGAAGGGTTTTAACCACAACATTTTATGTGTATTCGGTCTTGTATTAGCTCAGAATCAATTTCGGATTCTGTTTCATATCGCGATTTGATTTGTCATTTTGTTCTCAAAGAATCAACTTGACTTTTTTAATCTGATCATAAATTATTAACCTGACTTTTCCTTTTTGTTTGTGGAAATGTAATCTGCCTTATAGATTTAATAAAGAAAAATTAACACTCTTTCGTTCTACCCATAAGTGAATCCTTGTCTTTCGTTCATTCCCTTAGAATTAACTTTCGTTAGTCGGACGGTAGTTCAAATAAGTCTTAATGTCATTTACTTGAATTAGTTCTCTTTTTTTTTTAAATAGAAAGTTCACATCTCACGGGCATTGCCCTATTCTAGGAGAGGAACCTTTTTAGGTAGTATGTGCCTAGGATCCCCTAGTGGGATCGAACCGGCGCCCTCAAGCACGTGAGAATCACTACTTTACCGTTGGAGTCACGGTAGACGGCTTCAACATAGTATCGTATCATGTAAGTGAAGCAAGCAATTGGATATTATAGCGTAAGCTCGCGGTTCCCTCGTTAGTGATATCATCATGGCGTTTTAATTATTCTTAGCAATTTGAAATAATAATTCTTTTCATCAACAAAGTTTCATTTGCATTAAATTAATTTTGATTATCCAATATCCTTTACCTCAATTTTAGTGTCTGAAGTTTCTGAGATTTTACACTATGTTATCATTTGCTACATTGGAAAAATGTCCTAACGAATCCGTTGGGACAAATGGCAAATATGTCACAGTAAAATTTTGAATAGAGAAAAGGCATGTTAAGCATAAGAAAGTTGCTTCACCGATTTATTTTCAAATAAGAAAAAAAAACTGAACTGAAAAAATTTGTTGTGATATTTTTCCCACTTGTCCCAACGATTCGCTAGGTCAATTTTTGCAGCGTACCAATTAATTATGAATATCACTTACATGAACGAACGGAAGGAAATCGTGAGAAGTCCAGAAGTCAAAATCATTATCAAAGTCAAAAATCAAAGTCAAAGTCAAAATCATTATCAACGTCATCTTACCGAGGAATTTTGCTGACTTCGTCAACGGAGGGAGAGAGAAAAATTTTTTAACGAATGTTGATCTTCACTTCAAGGAAACTCAAACGGGTAAATGAATGTTAAATTTGATTCTTACACTTGGCCTGCACCTAACACTTTATTGATATTATAATTATTATTTTTATTATTATTATTATTATTATTATTAATATTATTATTATTATTATTATTATTATTATTATTATTATTATTATTATTATTATTATTATTATTATTATTATTTTAAATATTACTAAAATTACATAATTAAGAAATAAAGATTTTTCTTGTTTATTAAAACAATTTAATTTACACTGCCTATAAGCATATGATATTGAGGAGTTACATCTCTCATATTCTAATAATGTATGTATGTGTATATTTCTGCATGTATGTACGCATGTCTGTGTACGTATAATAGACAAATATTTACTAAAATGATATCTTTTACACATACAATTCGCCTTATTTTTTTCAGTTTTCAATCATTGCTAAGGGCAAAAAAAAAAAAATAAATAAATAAATAAAATATTTTTTATTTATATTTAATTGTTTTTTTTTTTTTTTTTTTTTTTTGGTTAATTGCACAGATTAAAAATTAATACGTACTTACATTATGGGAATAGGAGAAAGTGACACACTTTTTTTAATTACATGTATTTAAAATTATGGGAATAGGAGAAAGTGACACACTTTTTTTAATTACATGTATTTAAAATAAATATATGTATTCTTTTTTTATTTTCATCATATCTGAATTTAGAATATAATTTAAATTTAATACAATAATGTATTTATTATATTTAATGTATGTACTACATTTAATTTATTTATCCATTCATAATTATAATTAACATTTCAAATTTAATAGAATGTTTCTTATGCTAATTTAATATTTATTTCATGTTTTACAAAGTGTTTAAGTTACTTACATCAGTTAGTGTGTATTGAAATTATGCCTTTTTTTTTTCCGAGTTCACATCTTACGGGCATTGCCCTATTCTAGGAGGGGAACTTTTCTAGGTAGTATATAACTAGGATCGAACCGGCGCCCTCAAGACGTGAGTCAGTCACTCTACCGTTTGTGTATTAAAACGAAGATACTTTATTTCAGGTATATTAACCAACAAAATGTAAAACTTGAACAGGTATGTTAAGGTAATATGTATAAATAAGAGTGTAAACAAATTTCTGTTTGTAAATACATGGCAACCAGTTACTTTCTAAAGTTTATCATCAGACTCTCTCTCTTTCTCCCTCTACCTCATTCTCTTTTCCTATCTTTCTCTCACTCACTGAATCTCTCTCTCTTCTTCTCTCTCAATCTTCTCCTTATTTTTTTTTTCTCTCTCTCTCCTCTCTCATTCCTTTCCTCCAATTTCTCTTTTTCTCTCTCTCACTCTCTCTTTCTTACTAACTCCCTCAAATTCTCTATTTCGCTCATTCTCTCTCTCTCTCTCTCTCTCTCTCTCTCTCTCTCTCTCTCTCTCTCTCTCTCTCTCTCTCTCTCTCTCTCTCTCTCTCTCTCTCTTTAAGTGTACATATATTTGAGTGAATAAAAGTTGAAATCGTGAACTAATATGAATACATCTACGTCTTCTAAACGAAATAAAAAAAAAATTTTTTTTTTTTATTTATTCTTTTTTTAAAAAAAGTTTTAAAGTTTTGAATTCGAAATAAGAATCTAAATTCAATGAAATGGATTGAATGTTAGAAACACTGTCACAAAAACAAACACGCACACAGTCACCATTCATCGGACGTGTTCTTATGCTAAATAAATAAGGTTTCGGCTGCACCAAAAGGAATATATATATATATATATATATATATATATATATATATATATATATATATATATATATATATATATATATATATATATATATATATATATATATATATATATATATATATATATATATATATATATAATATATATATATATATAATATATAAGAACACCCAACCTCTTAGAAGCTTGTTTGGAAAGAGAAAAAATGTAATCCTTCCAAGAAAGAAAAGGAGAAAAAGAAACATCAAGAATATTAAGTAGATCTGAAGGTTTCAGTTGTGTTTTCGAAGAAGATATTATAGTTGTGCGGAAGATTGTGTCGAGTAGAGAGATGGAGGAATTGAGTTTTTGAGGCATTGAAAACAACTATGTTTTCTCTGCCCCAATTTGAAATGCGAGATAGATCAGAGGTCAGTTGCTCCAAGGCAACCCTCCTTGCATCTATTAACTGCTGTTAGGAGGACCGCCTTTCAAATTGAAAGGAGTAATGCGGGGTGGAGTCATCGGCATAGGAGTCGATAGGAGATGAAGTAATAGAGAGAAGGTAAATAATGAAAAGCAAATTAAAAAGTGTTGGGGATAAGACAAATCCTTGAGGAACACCACTATTAATAGATTTAAAGATTGAACGGTGAACGTCTTCAGCAGCAGCTATAGAACGACCAGAAAGGAAATCAAAGATAAGGTCACAGAGAGAAGGACTGATTCACAAAGGTGTGAAGTTTGGAAATCAAAGCTTTGTGCCAGACTCTATCGATAGCTTTCGAAATGTCCAGGGCGACAGCAAAAGATACACCAAAATGTTGGAGGACAAAGAGTCAGAGAGAAGAGAAAGAAGATCACCAGTAGATCATTTCTTACGAAAGCCATACTTGCGATCAGAGATAAGCTTAGAAGAATTGATTTGTGACTAAATCTTCCATTCGAAAATTTTAGAAAGAACAGAATTTAAAGAAATGGGACGGTAGTTAGAGGGTTGAGAGAGGTCCCCCTTTTTTAGGCACAGGCTGAATGAGCGCACGTTTCCAGTAAGAAGGGAAGGTCGTAGTAGAAAGACAAGACCTAATAGTTTACCAAGACATGATGCAAGCTCAGGAGCACAAGTTCTGAGAACCACAGGGGAAATACCATCAGGATCATACACCTTCAATTATATATATATATATATATATATAATATATATATATATATATATATATATATATATATATATATATATATATATATATATATATATATATATATATATAATCCCTCTTACCCCTCTCTCTCTCTCTCTCTCTCTCTCTCTCCTATATATATATATATATATATATATATATATATATATATATATATATATATATATATATATATATATATATATATATATATATATATATATATATATATATATATATTCATGAAACAACCGATGCATACAAATTATTTCCTTTGAAGTGTGAATTTATATACGAAGGTTTGAGCGTTACCCGCATACTCTCCCAGATAATTTAAATTCACAGGACTACTTTCATAATTATAAGCGAAAATGAGCATGAAATGGAGTTCAGCAACTTATAATGATGTTCTCTATTAGAAATAACATATGAATATTAAATAGCATTGAAGATTGTTAATTTGTAGTACATGAAAAACTGGATGAAATAGCGATGTATTAAATAGAAATGAAGATTGTTTATACGAAGTACTATAATTACTGGATAAAATAGAGATGTATTAAGTAGCAATGAAGATTGTTAATATGTAGTAAAAGAATTACTGAATAAAATAGAGATGTATTAAGTAGCAATGAAGATTATTAATGTGCAGTTCAAGAATTATTGGATTAAAAAAAAAAAGAGATGTATTAAGTAGCAATGAAGATTGCTAATATGTAGTACAATAATTACTGGATAAAATGAAGAAATATTAAGTTGCAATGAAGATTGTTAATGTGTAGTACAAAAATTGCCTGATAAAATAGAGATCTATTAAGTTGTAATGAAAATTATTAATCTGTAGTACAATAGTTACATTATAAAATAGATGTATTTTCGTAGGGTGAGAAAAATTTGACAGATTTGAAAATCTGAAAGATGCTAAAAATGAAAAAAAAAAGAATTTTTGTAGAGTGATGAATATAGTTTTATTTTCCAAAGACATAAATCAGTTAAATTTAGAGCTGTAATTCGAAGGAGTTGTAATTTGAAGAAGACTGAATATATATATATCTTTGGCACGTAGTAAAAAAAAAAAAAATGTTAATCTCTGCATGACCTATTGGTCCTACAAGTTTGTCGATGTGGTCCTGTAATACCCTATATATATATATATATATATATATATATATATATATATATATATATATATATATATATATATATATATATATATATATATATATATATATATATATATATATATATATATATATATATATATATATATATATATATATATATATATATATATATATATATATATATATATATATATATATATATATATATATATATATATATATATATATATATATATATATATATATATATATATATTATATTTAAAAAAATAAATGTAAAAAAAAAAAAAATATATAATATATATATATATATATATATATATATATATATATATATATATATATATATATATATATATATATATATATATATATATATATATATATGTATATTTTAGTACGAGTAATACATGATGAAGCTACATGACATGTTAAAAATGACTTTCTGAATACACCATTCTGCTCGATTAACTAAAGAGTTTGACGCATTCTCCAGTATTTGAGGATTCAGCCAAATTTCATCTGCAGCATTAAATATTATCTGTATTAATTCGTTGTGATTATTAACCATCACTGCATAGACAAGGTGATCGTGCTTGCCAAGCAAACGATGCTCCTCGGCAGATCCAGCGGTTTGGATATATTCGATGAAGATGCTCACACACTATGCGGTGTGAATCTGCAGGTGCTCTGTCTTGTTGCAGATACAGTGCGGCTCGAATGGCCAATGATTGCAAGTTCGTTTTCTAGAAAATTCCGGTACACTTCCCCCGCAAGATGACATGTGAGCCAATAAACTGATTTCCAATGATACCACACCACAAATTCGCAAAAAATCTGTGTTGAAAGTTGCTTTCAACCGTAACATGAGGATTATTATGATCCCCATACATGATTATTCCTATTATTATTAATACGATCGCGAGTAAAGGTCGACTCATCGGTAAATAAAATGCATCTCGAATGCTCGGGATCAGAAATAATATATCGGCAAAATGTTTCTCTTTGGCCGTAGTCATTCTGTTGAAGATGTTAAATTCTTTGTACATGGTACGGATATAAACCGTCAAATGGCAATGTTTTCCACGCAGTAGTGCGAGAGATTCGAAGACGCGCAGAAAGTCTGGGACTGTGTTATACTGTCTGAAGGATATTATTTACGAGTTCTAGACAACCAAGATCCTTTTCTGAATGTAGTTGAAACGATCCAGTTTCACGAAGTCGTCTGTGTGTATCGATAAATACCTGCCGATTTGGTAGTGGATCGCGTAGTGGGTAACGTCGATAATATTCCAGCACAGAAGCACTCGCGTTACCACAACAAAAGTCGTAAATGCAATGAATATCAGCATATTCTACATTCGTAAACGTCAAAGACATGTGCAAACTAATCGTAATGTTCACCTACAAATGACAGTAACACTGACTAGCACTGTTTAGCGATCGTTTTAAAGGTCTACTCCTTACAGTTTTGTAAGGAAGGTGCACATATTGCATACCTATTTTTTTCGTCACTAAGACATAAC